>JANBPT010000324.1:0-44308 GCA_027575765.1 Tieghemiomyces parasiticus | reverse complement strand
AAGGTAATTGGAAAGGAGCGGCGGTGGCCAGATGCGTGTGGGGGTGGACCTGATCAAAAAGTTCTCGGGCGCAGAGATTCGGGTAGGTGGGGAGGTTGGAGTGTTGGGACTCGGTTGAACTAGTTGGGCAGCAAAGAGCACGAAGGGAATGCGTGGGGCGCGAATTCGCGAGTCCGCTTTTCAGCCCTCCCTAGACGCTGTCGGCCGGGGTTGCTACCGAGTGGGACAAAGTTCGGACTTACACCTCTAGGTGTAGGGCTGTATGTGTTTGGCTCGCTTTCGTACCGGCAAGTGAGCTGAATATTTACCTAACCACTATTGGTGGGTCTAAAATTATACGGTCGTTGCTGTTTGATTTAATATTTATTTGTCTTGACAATACGATGAACATTCTGCAGTCGTATTAGGCATCCATCCTTATAATCCCATCTGACTGGGACCTGAGAAACCCTGTCACCCAGGTCGTCTTAGTAAACCTCGTTCGACACGGGCGATTAATGTACCTCCCTATAGCTGTAACTAGTGACCTCAGACCTTGCCCCTCATAAATGAATCCCAGTGATATTCAATACTGTGCATCGAATGGAATAGCTCGTTCTAGAATCGGTCTTCTGCTCACACTGCGCCAGGCAGTTTTTCGGTGTTCGCCTGACCTATTGTTGAAACTCCAGTTTACACCTCACCCTCTATGCCTAGCGGGCTGTATTGGTCCCCATTTATAGATAAATACAGTTTTTTATTTTGGATTCCTGACACGTCGAAGTAAAGCTCATCGATTCTAAACACACCATTAACCTGGGCATGGCGACCCCTTGCTACAACCCATTTTACAACGCACCGCTTGTGCCTTCGTAAGGGCCATGCTCCCCTAAAGAAAAATCCTTGATTTAACTGCTCATTAACCACCCTATCCACTTATGCTTGCCATCACGCCTTTTCTCCCTCTCTGTGTATGTTATTCCATGCAACCGAAAACGTAGGTTGCTAAGCGCTCTCCTACCAATACCATGGCCACATAGTTTCCACCCGGGAGGCCAGACTATTTCGACTCAAGAATCTCCAACCCTTTAAAGTCACCCCCTCCAGTTCGTCACTTTAATACCCTTATATTTTTCCTGGCAGTGCGAAGCGCTCGCCACTGAAGTGACCTTTCCGCTACTCATTAAGGTCTCTGCGCCTCTCACTAGCTACGCCGTTGGTACTTGACCGTTTATGGACGCCATAACCGATAACTATCCTCTTAAAGTGACTACTGGTGAAGTGATTGGAGTTGAGATGTACATTCCTGTTAATTTCAGTCGCCTAATGAGGCATTTTCAAAGTGATTCGGTACCAACCCAGACCCACTAAGGCCATGGTGCATTCAGGCCTGAACAGGAAAGTTATTAACCAAACGCGGTCTATCATGATAGAAAAATTGACCTCAGGGCAACAAAATATATTTCTACACACCGCGCGCAAAATGGGTGACAATGCATTATCCCTCTTTCGACTGGAGATGTGAAATAGTCTGATATATCACCTGAGGATCCACCAGATAGGCTCAGTTGAGGACGCTGTCAACCTTTCCCTGCATAATGGGTGCCCCTGACATGTCTGGGTTGGTACAGGCTCCCGTTCAAGGTACCATGTTCGGTGCTGACGGTATCCAGCAGGTAGACATTGTCTTTGGCAAAGCCCTTCATGCAATAGGCAACACAGTATAGAAAATGAGAGCACCAAGCATTAGTGAGGCTTTAGGGACCCAATAGTTGACAAAACTAAGCAACCTTGGATCTCCCTGCATGATAGAACATATCGCGGTAGGCTTTTTTTCGTGCAGATCTAAAGTTTCGGTCGACTGAACATTAAGGAGGTATCCCCTAGTAAGGCCCCGACCCTGTCTCTTCCAAGGTTGTCGTTACTTACCAATGGGTGGTCAGGTCGGGTATAGTATTCAAGCGAGTAAGCGCCCATATGAAAGCGGGTTAGCCACTTGTAGCTGATGATGAAGCAAAGCGGGTGGGTGTGAAGGCCAAGCATTCACTTCGCTTAGTAGGATTAACCTTGACCTTTTAGTACTGGGGGTACAATTTCCAGTTGAAGGAGGATATAGCCCGCCTGACAAATGTGGACTAGATAGGGGGTAACGTCTTCACCTTGGACATGGTAAAAATCCTTGAGAACACGCTATACTACGAGTAATTACTCGGCCAAAGATAAAGAGGAGCTATACTACGTAGCGTGACTGATCTGACATTATAGTTATCAATGCTGGGAGTAACGTTGTATAAAGGATCTAGCTCGCTATTAAGGTAATATTACCAATCTTTTAGATTAGGGCCATGGTCTCACGCACTCGGGTCAAATTATAACATACATGATGTCAAGTTATAGTTACCGGATCTGGAATGTCGATTTGCGCAAGGAGGCTGAGGACTACACCCCGCTAGGACTTCCCCGGGCGATCGATATGAACGTGATCGGGGCCGAGTTTATGTCGGTTAAGTACAACCAATATAGATTGGTCCACGCCGTTGTGATATTGAGGGGGAAAAGCCGGAAGGGTCTCGCAGCATAAAGCTCTAGGTTGAATAGAAACGGTTCGTGGTAGCCCGCACAGAGAGGACAAGAGGCCCTGGTCCATCGGTAAATCACCAAGTAATCGATGTGGAACGCAAGATTTCTACCTTTCCCAACCGACCACGCTCTCTCTGCCCTCCCTCGGTTTCACAACCCACCTTAAGGAAAACCCCTTTCCGAGTCGTGTAAATCATGCCCCTATCGACCCACCGCAAGCGCCACGAAGATGAAATATCTCAAGCCGACCCACCAGTGCGAGGAGAGAAACGTCAGAATCCGCGAGCCGGCCGGCTTGATGCCCTGGTCTTCGGCGATCTTTCCGACGATATTACTATGGTGGTAATGGAAAGGATGGTTGAGCGGCGGCACAGCAGGAGGTACCGTTACAGAAAAAGGCGTGGCGGTAGGCAAGTTAATAGGCACTAAAAGTACCGCTGGAGAGGTCGTGGCTAGTATCTTGGCGGAATCTAGTGAGCTAACTGCCTCACATTCAATCAGCTGTCATTGCCGAGAGGTCCAGTATGGTGACACCCAGATCTTGGGGCTTGACTTTGGGAGTCGAATTCATGCGGAGACCAGGCCTTCATTCACAGGAAGTTGTATCAGAATTGTATGGAAACTGTATTGAGGTTTATTAACACTTGTTATAAAAGGATAGCTGCACGGTTAAGTGTAATTGGTCGAATATAAGAATATGAATATAGCCCTAACTAGGGTTTAACGATTTAGCCACATTGAAGCCTTGAGCCATGGGGCTAATTGGATGTCACCGTACTAATCGTCGGTCGAAGTATTTCTATCCTTATGCCGGTGGCCCATATTAATAAGGGCCAGGCCTCCCTTGAGGTAGATTTTTTCATTCTCGTCCTCAGACTCAGACTCAGACTCAGAACTAGAACTAGAGCTAGAACTAGAATCTGATGAGCCTGACCCCTCTTCTACCTTACATGTGCTTCCGCAGGCGTTGTACTGCTTGGCAATATCGGCGCCCGCCACGTTACCATATAGGGAGTTGCCTCTACGGACCAGCAAGGTGCTGCCTCGTTTTGCTCGACGGGTAGCCAGATGGCGACGGCGTGGTCCAGTCGTTGGCTCGGTTAAGCCGCGGCGGCTGATCTGCCCCAGTGGGGGTTCGATTGCGATTGTAGTAGGGAGGGGGTTGGGTAGGGCAACCGTAAAGCGGGCCATGATTAACAATAGTATACTACGGAGGAACATTGTGCGAGCAATTATGGAAGGGGGGGTGTATAGGCCAGGGCCGAGGATGGGGTGAGAAGCGACAGAAACCGTATCCTTGGTACGAGTGTCGAATATCAACAGACGTGTATAAAGTCGAAAGTAGGACGGTACATAAGAAAACGGGGCGATAAGAAACGCGGATGGTAAGTAACTCGAGGGACGGGCAGTGCACTGATTTTATACTCAACCCAGTTTCGTGCTGGGCCCGTACGCTCCACCACTCTCCAGTTCACTTTTACACTTGAGCCAGGTAGCCGCCCCCAAAGCTAACGCCATGCCTATCACCCCCCGCCTGCACAACAGGATCGGCGTAGATGGTCGAGAGGACGTGGATGATGGGAAAATGTGATCCAAGCACTTGCGGCCATGTAGCCAACCCACCAATTGAAAAGTGAGTGCAAGGATAGATCTCAGCGCCGATTAGACAACATGAGTGAGGAGGTTGTTCCATCCACTTCAGGCTGCGTACTTGGCGCCGGAATACAAGGGCAACGAAAGTATCAAAAGCTAAACTAGGGAACACCGGATGCACAGAGATTAACCCAATCTCTCCACCTGACCTACGCCCTGACCCGGTGGCAAATAATTCATGCCCAACGGCCCTGTACCGAGGAAATCACATTGGCTAATGGCAATTGGCTGATCTCCCTTGTAATATGCAAAAGTGGTACCAATCCTTCGTGCGCAGCTAGCGGATCTGACGACGGAATGCGCTTTTGGTAATTCATGAGCTTTGCTATTTTTTACGATCGTCCTTGAAACCCTGGAGGATTCACCCTCTGCTAATTGACCTGCAGGAAGGGGAGAGGTAAGGCTCATTACTACTGGCCTGTGGTTGGTAGGGTCCAGGGATGAGAAAATGCAACCTTTGGGAATCACCGCTAGTATCTGGGTAATGATTCCTCCCCTTAGCCGATCAGTGCCAATCGCTGGGGATAATACTGTAAAATAAGCGACGTAAATACTCACAGCCATTCCGAAAAACTAATCGTTTTTAGATAGCATGGATTGGCCACGGCTACCCAATATAACTGTTAGTGTGTGGCAGAGTAAATCTTAGAGCCGGGAATTCATTACTGCGGGCACGAAAAGCAGCATTACAGGTATTAGCAAGTTCGCAATTAAATTGAGTATATTGTAAGTTAGCGCTGTTGTAGCAGAGTAAGCTGAGTGGAGGTAGTAGGGGGGGGGCGAGAATGTGAAGCAATGCGCCGCGAGTCCCAAGTAGTACGGGGAGTTAGGCGGTAAACAGAGAATAGGAGGTATATAGCTTGATACAATCAAGTTACCTCGAGGCTATCAATGGACCATGCCAAGGAAAATAGAAAGTGAACTAGCGAGTATCCGAGGGTTCATAAGGCGGGCAGAATGTTGGGGATAGGGGCGTGAAAAGTTAGCAAGAAACACGATGAAAGACGTAGGTAGCAATCAAGGAGTGGTGGGAGTGGGTCTAAGCAGGTCGGATGTGGTTTACGGGTTCCATTATTGATAATGAATCTAGAGGTGCGCGAATAAGTAAACTGGGCATAGTAGGAATGACTATAACGCAGAACCTGGTGGTAAGTACTTCAGGTTTGGCGCTATCGTTATCCGCATCGCTGCTGATGGGATGTATTGTTAGTTTAAGCCAGCAAGTATTAGGAAAGCCTTAAGGGGGTCAGGTGAGTTATTGTTGTCTATTAAATGGTGGATAGGATAACAATGAAGAGAAAGAATTGTGGCACTGCATATGTAAGACGCACCCTAAAGAGTACTATTCAATGAGTAGGGTTTGAGTTAGTGCTGGCGATTCCGAGATCGACACATGTTAATGTAAATAAGCTTCATTGCCGCGCTCGGCCCGTTGTACACTCTCTAATCACATATCCAAAATACCGTTAATGATCCTGGGGTGGGGCATAGGTAGCCCTATTTTACATTGGATTATAGCGTGCCTGGATTGGGTACTACATCCCCTTAAAGATATTGTTCCGGGCAACTAGATCCAGGGCGTGACTCGTAAAGGCAGATTCAAATTACGTTGACAGCGACAGTAGAGTTAAAGTTATGCCTACATACCTACGGAAAAGCCATTAAAAACGTGGTCGCTAAATGTACCTGAAAGCGAAGATGCTTGTCGAAACAATCTTAAGAGGCCTGACAATCGAGACAGCTGTACCACGCTCAGCTCCTACGGAGTACAGTACATCCGGCTGTAAGATAAGCGGTGTAGTTTCAGGCTTGAATCCTACCAACCTATCGGAAATTCTCCCTCGGTAGGACTTGTAAATGGTCCTTGCCAGGCCCATCCGTGGAGTCCGGCCAATATTCAAGCTAGAGGACGGCTTCACCAGAATCCGAGCCCGTAGAAAACAGGTTAGCCATAATAAAATGGCGAATGATAAAGGGGCAACGGGTCCTAGAGTGGTAGTAAATTCGGTATGGCTTTACATTGGATGGCGATTATATAAGGATACAAATCTATAAAAATGCTACGCACACTGAGCTCAGGTAAAACAAGCGGGCAAGGAGTTGGGCTTGTCAACTTAAGCACGGTAGGGAAGTAGAAGAGCAGACTGGGTTGCGAGGAGCAGTCTACTGATAGAACATGATATCCTATATTCCTGGCTGACCCTGCCACTAAAAGGTTCAATCTTTGGGGCTGAAGCCGTCAGCTCCCTTTAATCGCAGTAAGTAACGCCCCCCCCTTTATAACGAGTGACAGCCCGTTAGCCGGTTCCGTTCACATTGTGGTCGCCGGAGCAACAACCTTTGCGCCCATCCGACCGGCCGCACCCCGCTTGGTGGGCCGAGATTTGCCGTGGTTGGGCGTCCAAGGTCCGAGAGAATCGTTAGCATAGAAATCCATCGGGTAGGTGTTCTGCCAGGGAACCGCCTCAAGAGCCACAGACATTTCGTACGGCGAAAGCAAGGGCTTAGTAAAGGCGTAGCCCCAGTCGATCGAAAGACGCGGACAGGCCACCTGGACCCAGCTATAGAGTTAAGCAGCAGGAGATAAATCATAAAGGGTCAGTATCAAGATCCAAATTAGCATTCAGTGTACCGGCTTAGAGTTCATGACAAACGTATTTTGGTCGAATCCCCCCCATGCTAGAATTTGATGACCTGAGGAGTACTTACGCGTCTACCTCGTCGAACTGAGCCAGCTTGTCGGGAAAAATTTCTGACAGGAGCACGGTGACGAAGGACTTGCCACGCTCCAAAAGTTTCTGCTCAATTTCCTAGGGATCAAATGGTACATAGGTGAGAGAGATAAAGTAGGGGCATGGGCTCCAGGTAAGCTGCAAAGTCTTGGACCGGGTACCTAGTGATGCCTACCAGAGCACGGGAGAGTGTGAGTAACGCAACTTCTAAGGGCATAAGAGTCAGAGTACGTCTAGACGTCAGTCCCGGGCCTCGAACTCACCTTCATGACCATTGGGCTGCCCTGTCGGCCGAGGGTGCCGAGGATCAGGCCAAAAGTCTGGGCCTTTCTGGCCGTCTCGATGGCCTGCCGCCGGAGGGTATGCATCTCGGCATGCTCGTAGTATTCGCGGGTAAATTTTTTGGAATAAGGATCGTATCTGATTGAGAAGTTCGGAAGGGGGGGGCAAGATGTCGTAGATTAGCCGTAGCCCGACATGTTAGGCGGGTCGTAAACCATTACCCTCCATTCTCTAAGGATAGCTGGCAGCCGGAGGGCGAGTCACCTACTTGTAAGCGGGAAGGTCAGGGTTGGAAATCATGATGGCCTCAAGGTGGAAGCGGCCGTCTGCCAGATAGCTGGGAGCGCGAAGGAAAGCGTGGCCGGTAAGACGAATAAATGCCGTAGGTTAGAGAGTGCGACTGGTAGAGGATCACCCTCAGCTGGTTGGCTGGCTATGGTGGGCGCCCTTCTAGTAGGCCTTCGTCGTGGCAACTTACACGATGGCATCCTGATCGACAAGTTTTGGGGCAGTGCAGCCAAGAATCTCACCGGGAGAGAGGGGTTTGGCCTGCGGAATGGTCACAGTATAGAGTTGGGACAGTTCCTCGCGACATTGCTGTGCCAAGTGGGAACGCATGGGGATGGTAACGGGTAAGATGTGAGCGTTTCAGTTAGGCCGGAATATGTAAAGAGGCGGACGCGGCGACTAAAAACACAGCCACATCAATAACCATGATTGTATAACAATTAGGTTCCACTCACCTGGATGGCCGCGACAAACTGAATTGTCCCGACGACGGCGAGACGTGATCCCGGGGCGAGGTTACGCTTGACTGTGCTAATAAAGTGGGCGGAATCAATGCCAATCTCCACGAATATGTAAAGGGTTTTGATTGAGGTGACATTGACGGGCACTACGGGGGAAGAGATGAGACAACCAGAGTGTTTGGAATGTTTAGCAGGATAAACACGGTTGACACACGGATGCAATAGAGGCTGCTTAGCAATAAGGATATTCCAGCGGAATTCGCCAATTAGTTGTCGCCACCCGTAGTCTTGCTGAGGGGGGGGGGGTCGACCCTCAACGGTGTACGCGGATCCCACTTACCCAGACAGCTATGACCGTAGTGCACGAGGAAATCACAGCCCAGACTCTTCGCGGTGTAGTCATCGATGCAGCAAGCGCCGTAGGTCACATCGCCCATGATGACGGTCTCCACATAGCAGAAGCGTTCGAGGATATCCGATATCGTACAGGCGAACATCAGGATACCTTCGGGGAACTGAAGGGCCACCGTGCGGGCCTCAGCTTTGCGGATTTGCCACACGGTCTTATGGATCTCAAAGTTGTAGTTTTTGGGAAGCTACGCATAAACAGGGCAGGGGTGGGGATTCAATATTGGGCAGTGATGGGTACCATGGCATATTAGCTCGGGTATGACCAGGAACGATAAGAAATATGCCGGCTCACCGAGCGATTTCTCCCTTGTGATGCCCAACCAAATCCAACTTACGATTGATATGGCCTGATTTAGTAGCTCGTCGTGGAGTATATCATCGGGTATCTGTTGGGCCACCCTGTTCCGCCGTACGCGTGGTTTTGGGGTGACGGTTGTGACCAAACCACCCGACTCTGGTTCAGGGCCAGTTGTCGGGTCTTGAGGGACAGTAGGTTGTCCCACGGACGGTACGAGTTCCGGCAAAGTCATGGTAATTTTGCTATGTCGTTGGGGTCTGGAATTGGGACGGTAATGGCAACTAATGAGGCCTAAATAAGCAGCCAGGCCATACGTTCGGTGAGAAAAGTTGGGGTATGAAAGAGGCGAGAAACCCTGGTAAAAAAAGGGAGGGCTAATGGTTAAGGTTTCGAGAGAGTGCAGCCCGAACCTTTCGACGAACGAATGTAGCAGTGGACCTGCGCCATATCATGCTCGGCAGCTTTCGACAGCCTGAATCTCTAAGGTAAAGGAAAGCAGCACCTCGTGGCGACGGAGTCGATAAGCCTACAAAGAGGAGATCACGTGATATAATACTGCTGACCTCCTCCCTCTAAGGCCCACAGCAAGGGTTGTGGCTAAGTCCTGTGAATAGCCCCACGGCCTTCACTGGTAATCGCACCAGAGAGCGGAGCAAGGTCCCGCACACTCCGGGTTATACTAGCCAATGTCGAGGTCAGCCATTACCACCTTTGAAGTGCACTAGGGTTATAGACCTTGTCAGGGCTGACCAGCAATTATACCCCCTCTCTCTTTCGCTGACTTGTATCGGAAAAGTACACCCCTTTTTCAACCCCCGTCGGACGGCGAATAATACCATCACAATGAAGTAAGTGCCGCATCCGTGCTGGCACACTCCATCTCCCCGCCCCGAGACGACCCGCCAATGCGCCATCCATCCATCTAATCAGCCGTAGGACGAAACCGAGACGTCACCAAGCTCCAGGATGCCGTGCACGGCATATCCATCCGTCGACTTGGCCTGTAGTGCCCTCTACGAGCCCACCTAGACGAGCGAGGCTATGCTGGATTTTAACGGGATGGATGGCCGTCTGTTTCCGAATTCGTACTAGGCGGGAGGTGATTGAGCGACGCATTCGCATCATCGGCGTCGCCGAGATGAATCTATACCCGACGACCCCCATCCGCAAACGATGGCACTAATTCACAAGTCTGCACTTACGATTCTCCTCTGCCCCAACCCCCATCCCATCACAGGTTGGAACTCTGCTCATTCTCTGGCTACAAGATCTACCCCGGTCACGGGAAGACCTTCGTCCGCAGTGACAGCCGGACCTTCCGCTTCCTGAACAACAAGGCCGCCTCCTTCTTCCTGCGCAAGACCAACCCCCGTAAGGTGCTCTGGTCCGTGATTTACCGTCGCATCAACCGCAAGGGTATCACTGAGGAGGCCTCCAAGAAGCGTAGCCGCCGTTCCGTCAAGCACCAGCGTGCCATCGTCGGTGCTTCCCTGGACACCCTCAAGGCCCAGCGTGAGCAGAAGCCCGAGGTCCGTGCCGCCATCCGCCAGGAGGCTATCGAGAAGGCCAAGGCCAGCAAGAAGCTGAACGCCGAGAAGAAGAAGGCTGCCAAGGCCACTCAGTCCAAGCAGACGGCCGAGAACAAGGTTCTCAAGCAGACCACTCGTGGTTCCGGCAACAAGGGCCGTTAAGTGACGACAAGTCGGCGCTTGGCCTCCTCGTCGCTTGGTTCCCCCCTCGCCTGCTACCCGTGTGCTCATACTATACCATAAAACGCGTCGGGAATAAAGTCGATTATGTAACCGAAAGAATGGTCCGTGGTCGAATCGGTCGTCACACTTTGCAAACCGTCGTAGCCGGTGCTTTAATCCGAATTTTGTGGTAGAATGAACCAACCTGATCATGCTTTTAACTATAATTTAGTATTTACGGCGCTTCCCGATCAACACATGTTCAGCCCCATACCCGACTGTTGGGCAATGAGGTGAATCGCCTACGTGTTACAGTTATCAACTGGGTTGCGACCCTCTCATCAAGCCGCCCTCTACTCATCAAATGTCTGACGGACAGACTATCGGTCAACCCGAAACATTTATCACAGGGAATCACGACGGCTGAAATGATACAAAGTGGCCAAGCCAGCAATATCATGCGGAGCTATTTAAAAGCGTAGGAAATGGAGAAAACACGGGACAATCTGGAGGGGGGGACACACGAACGGTTGAGTCACCTGGCCGGGCTCACAAGTCCTGGACCAACTGGAGGAGCACGGGGTCGTCGAAATACTTGCTAATGTTGACGTCCTCGCTGAGACCCTTACGCCGACGGGTCTTGAGCATAAAATCGCGAGCGAGCATGGGGGCGGAGCTGACCTCGAGGGGCCGGATGACGGTGGCCTTATCGAGTGGGTCACCAGGGACGAGTTGCCAGTGGTCAAAGACCTGCTGGCAGAAGGCCTGGCCCTGCGTATGGGCACGGAGGTCGGTTTCGAATCCGAACGAGTCAATGACCGGAATGAGGGCCTTCACGGTATAAAGCGGAGACCCGGGTTTCGGGGCGTCTGAAGTGACGTGACCGCGACGACGGGTGAGGACAGTGTAGACGGCCGAGACACAGTCGGCAGGGGCCTGGACCTCGACGGCGTACATGGGCTCAAGGAGCCGCGGGGTGGCCATCAGGAACGACGAGTAGCACACGCGGCGCGCCGTCGGAATGATCTGGCCGCCGCCGCGGTAGATAGGTTCCGGTGCCAGGTCGGCGCCCAGGATCTTAAACTTGACGTTACGCACCATTTCATCGCACAGCGGGCCCTCGCGCGTGGCCCACTGGAATCCCTGGCGTACCGAGTCACGCACGGTGCGTAGGAGCGCCTTGTCAACCTCGGAGGGCAAAGTCTCGTCCATCAGGAGGTTGGGACCTTGGTCGTTAGGTCCAAAGGCCCACACCGACCGCGCTGCCAGGATGTCCCAGTTGTGTTGCGCCTCGAAGTACTGTCCGAGCCGCTTGGCCGGCCAGCGGATGTCGACCTTACCGGCTTCGATATCAGTGGCAATGCCACGGTCCAGAGGCTCGCTAACCATACTGAGCCGGTTCTTCTTGTTGGGGGTATCGGCATAGCACTTGAGCGAGGAGGTCTCCACCACCGTTTCGCAGAACCGCACCGACGGGTCAGCCACGTTGACCTCAATCTCGGCGTACAGCTTACGCAGGTCGTGCAGCGCGCAGTCCATATAGAGCTCGCCGGCGCCTAGCACAATGTGCTCACCGGACTCCTCCACCCGGGTGGCCAGCAGCGGGTACGACTGGTTGAGCTTGCGCAGCCCATCCAGGAGCCGGGGGTGTTCGGCCGGGTTTACCGGCTCGATGGCCACCTTAAACACGGCGGCGGCCGGAAACCTGAGGGGCCTAAATATGCACACCTCGTCATCGTCCTGGACCGTGGCCCGTGCGGCGGTCAGGGTCGCCGATTTAGCAATGGTCCCGGCCACGCCGCCCAGGAGGCACCAGGCTCCTGCGGCCAAGGTTGGGACCTCGATTTGGTAGCGTGATTCGTAAACCCAAACGTGGTCCACGTGCTGGATCGCGCTGTCCTCCTCATCAAGCGGAGAATAGCCCTCACCGAGCACCCGGACGGCCATGCCGGCCTCCACCCGGCCGCTCAGGATCCGACCGAAGGCGTAGAAGCCGTCCGCCTGCTCGTCCGGGTACAGTTTGGCCACTTGAATCATGAGCGGCCCTGATGGGTCACACCGCCGCATAGCCTGGGCGTAGGCGCTGTCCTGGGGCCCCGTGTAGGTGCGCTCCACTTTGGCGGCAGCGCCGGCGGCTGGAGACGGGACGTGCTCCACACACATATCAACAAACCCTGTAGGGGCACCGAAGAACTGGCGTAGGACGAGCTGCAGGAGGTCCTTGGGGTCGAGCATTAACTGCTTAGGCTTCAGATAGATGCCTAGGGCGGCCATATTGCGACCCAGATGGGGTTCTTGGCCCAGAACTTGGCTGTATACCTTGTAGAGAGGGTTGAGGATGAAGTGCACGAAGGTGCGCTCGTACTGACCGCGGTTGGACTGGCGATGGAAACTACGCCGGTCGGCGTTATAGTAAACGTCCCCCCACAGGCGTTGTGCGAAATCGTCGGTCGGGATGGCCAGCTCCCACGTGTCCACGTACATCTGGGCGAAGGACCGCAGCGAGAAGCACCAGCCACCTAATGTGGATGCGAAGCAAACGTTACCGCGCTCCGGGGATAGGTACGGCACGTCTGGTGAACCGTCGCTCGCCCCGGTCGCCCGGATCGCCTCGTTAACCTCAGCAATGGTGTGCTTGATCTTGTAGTAGGCGTCGGCCGGCGGCAGCTTGAGCTCGAGGATGAGCCGGTCGAGCTTGTTAAGGAGCAGGATAATGGGCAAGCCCTCGGCCATGGCGTGTTGTACCACGCGTTCTGTGTTGACCATGACGCCCTCGATTACGTCCACCACCAGCACCACGCCATCGGCCAGGCGGCAGCTGGCCACCACCTCGTCGAAAAAGTCCACATGACCGGGCGTGTCCATGAGGTTGAGCGCGTAGGTCTTGGACCGCGAGGTGGGCAAGGCCAGGGTCATTGGGGAGGCCTTGATGCTGACCTCGCGGTCCATCTCTAGCAGATGGGTGTCCGTGTACCGCGTCAGATGGTAGTTGTTGCGTTCCTTGGCGTGCGTTTCACCCACAAGCAGGTCGACGAGGGCTGTCTTGCCGTGATGGAGATGGCCAGCGAACACCACGTTGCGCACGAGGTCAGGGCAGCCCAGCAGATCGACCAGGAATCTAGCACCGGGTCGGATAACATGAATCATGTTCGTTGGGAGAGGGAGAGGTGGCGAGGCTTGATTAGTCTTAGTCCGACAGAGATGTGGGAGTCTGAGAGGTGAGGGAGTCTAGCGCCGATAAATCGTAACTGACAAGAAACCAGGCGATTGTCTGGTACTTACTCTTTCTTGTAGATGGTGGCCGGCAGCTCCTTCTCCACAATCTGGAACTTCTTAACCTTGACGGGCTTAACGATGGGTTCCGTTATGGGTTGGGTATCCTCCTCCTGAACCAGAACCTCCACACCCTCACCGTAAATTTCGAGGGCGGAGGGGTAGTATTTCTTGTCCTCGTGTAGTACGATCTGTTGACCGGGTTCACCTGGGGAGACGGGGGCGGAATCAAACGGTAATCCGTGTAGGTGAGGCGACGTATCATAAATAGCCATGGGTTAATCACACATTGTGCAAAGTTGGCTTTCAAGGGCACATGCCTAAGCCCATAGTGAGAAACATGGTAGAATAATGAGGGAAGCTGTTCCCCTCTGAGAACGGCGCGGGCCCATAATCAATACAGCCCGCCAAAATAGGTACCTACCGTCAACGTCCATGGTCTCGCCTGCTGGGGATGCGCCGCCCATGCCGCCCCGTTCTCCGGCGGCGTGGTCATCGCCGAACGGCCGCGGGAGGACATCGGTCTCCTCCTCACTCTCGGAGCTAGACAGTTCAGGGCCGATGTAGTTGCCGAACTCGTCGTAGTCGGCATTGTCCATGGCGAAATATGCGATCCGAGGGGGGCAGGTAGGTGAGGTCTTGAGTGAAGTGCGGAGCTATTGCACTGGAAAAATGGCAACAACGACCTGGCACTAATGGTAGATGATTAGGGTGGGGAACTGATCGGAACAAAACCGGGTGATTAAACAAGGTGAGGACGGCTGCTGCGTGGAATCGCAAGGAACGGTGACTCTGGCGATGAGGATAATCGAGGATGCAGCAGCGTGGACCCCACTCCTCTATTTTGCCCTCACCACGAATCAGTAGCCTCGATATTTTTCGCGTCGCTGGCACAGCTTCGTTAGCGCGTGGATACGCCGCATGGATTGTTTCAGGGCCTGATGCTATCCATCTTGTATTTCGTAATGCGACTCGATGCACCGACAAACAGTCAGGTTTCTGCAAACAACCTTGTCTGGCGACACAAAGTATTTTGCAGCTACCCTTATCTCTTCCCCCGGCTGGCATCAAATGGGCACCCATTAGCGAACCTGCCCATGTGTAGCAAGAAGGCACCCACCCGACAAGATACAATTACACCGATGCTACGACGGTATGAGCTTATCCGTGTGCACGGGGTAGGCAGGAAATATAATTACCCCACCTCAGTCATTAGTTAAAAAAATCTATCCCATTCAATCCCATAATACCAGCTACCAATACCCTTAGCTCCCTGTTGGTGGCGACCCTCCACTCTATAAAAAAGACCGGGTGCCCCCCAACTCCTGGATTCCTTACAATCCATTCAAGCCTTTTGGCTTTGATCATGTGTAGTATCTGTTCTTTGTAGTTTGACGACTACAATGGAGTCCTAGACTCCTTTATCGTCATTACTATTTTTGACAACCCAGGGAGGGAGGTTCCTGCTTGCACACCTCCTTCCCGCGGGTGTCCCCGGCCTTGCACTTACTGCCGGGTGACGCCCAACCCTTTTTTAAAAGAGAAGCTCAGCCAATCACTAGCTGTGACAGTCTGCACTGGCCGTACCGAACCAAGTCCTTACTTTCTAGACCTCATGGTCTACATAGTTGAATCCGGGGCAGTCCGAGTCCAGTGATGCTTGGTTGGGAAAAGCGGCCCCGCACCACGGACAGTACAAGTGGGCTGTGCGTAAATACTTAACAACCTGGTACAGTGCCACTTCTGCGGATTGTAGCCCGTCTTCTGAGAAGACCTCCAGGTTATCTACAGGCCAGAGAGCGTGTCGGGCAATGCCGCACCGCACATCCAAACTCTCACACGAGCGGCGGCAGGCAATCAAGTGACGCTCTAACTGCCGTGTCTGGTGCGCCTGGCGTACCCGGGCTTGGTAATCAGTCGCGATGCGCTGCCGGTCGACCTGTGCAGTCTCCTCCTGGCGGAGGATACTCTGCACAAACCCAAGACCGGTGCGGTCCAGTTTGGGGACGAGCGGAATAAGCCCGACATGCGACGCAACCCCGTCGGCTGGCTGCAACATACTGGCCGGTGGAACGATGGGGTGGCAGTATAGTTTGGTGAGCAGAATGAGTGATCTTCATCTCGTATATTACAGCCATAATGAGAATACACCGCTAGCGAGCCCGGTGGGATACTTACTCGCTGGTCGCGTTTTGGCGCACCAACATTCGATACCCTCGGTTGGTAGCATCGAGGGGCGTGGCAAGCCCCTGCTGCAAGACCTCACGAGGAGTTGGTGGTGGTATAGGGCTGCTGACCGCCTGCCGCTTTGGGGACTGTTGTGCATTGGCCGCAGCCTTGCGTCGCCGCTTGCCTCCGTTTGGACTCACCACCTGCTCCTCCAGAGCCGTCAGGTCCATGTTCAAGTAGTCATCGTCGCTTTGAATCGCCGGATCGTCATCCGACAGATCCTGCGCGGAATGTAGGGCACCGGGCGACATTTTCAAGTCGATAGACGATTTAGAGACACGGAATGTCTAGTGGCGATGCGAAAAATAACGGGAAGTTGGAAGAAAATGTGCGAGGGCTCCGTTGATCACATACACACACACACTGGGCTCGGTCCGCAGTCTGTAGTCGGGGGAGGGGGGTTAAGACGGGAACGAGCGGTTTTCGACTCAGATTTATTGTGCTGCCTTTTAGTGCCACGCCTTCGCCTTCGAAACTTACAAGGCACACCCGAGCAGAATATTGTCAATGAGGCGTGTGGTACCAACACGGAACGCACCAGAGAGGATGGCCCCGTCTTGGCCCACTACGTCCAGTTCGGCCAGCGTCACCGGGTGGGCGAGGCTGATGTATTCCAACTGGGCTCGCGGTTCAGTGGCGAAGACAGCGTGGGCAGCTTTCAATAAATGGGTTCGCCGGCGCTCGCCGGCCTCGTATCGTTCACTGGCGGCCACCAGGGCACGTCGCAGGGTCAGCGCCGGCTCCATCTGGTCGGGGGTAAGGTATCGGTTGCGGCTGCTGAGCGCGAGCCCGGTTGCACTGCGGACAGTCGGCACAGTCACCACCGTGAGGGGCAGTAGGAGGTCACGCACCATGTTGCGGAGCACCACGCACTGCTGCACGTCCTTTTGACCAAAGTAGGCCCGATCGGGCTGGACGGCATTAAAGAGCTTGAGGACGATGGTGGCCACCCCGCGGAAAAAGTGCGGACGGGTCACACCCTCCATCTGGTGGGACACACCTAGTACCTCGACAAAAGTGCCGCGCTGCTCCCTAACATCGGTACTGATCCCGGCCGGGTACATTTCGGCCGGGTTAGGGGCGAAGACAACGTCGGCCAACGGGCGGAAAGCGGCCATGGGATCAGCTCCCGGGCCATGCGTGGGGGCGGAGCGGGCCAGCAGAGCCAAGTCAGCGTCAAGCGTCCGTGGGTAGGTGGCAAGATCCTCATGCGGGGCGAACTGGGCCGGGTTAACAAAGATGGATAGGACCACCCGATCGCACTGCTTCCGCGCCGTACGCAGGAGATGCAGGTGGCCGTCATGCAGGGCGCCCATAGTGGGGACGAAACCCACAGCCTGACCCTCGCGGGTGGCAGTGGCGCGCCAGGCCCGGAGGTCCCGGATCGTGTGAATGAGCACGGGGGACTGCACGGTAGAAATGGTCATGGTAGGCTGGTGGCGCTCGGGAAATGTGCAGAGTGAATGTGTGGGGCTGGATGCAAATGAAGGAGAGGGCAGTTCGTGGATGCAGAAAGTCGAGAACCAAGGGCCACGTTGCTTGTACACCCTTAACTTATACTGCTTCTTGCCTTGACTCTCCTTTGCCCAGTAGCCCACGTCCCAGGGAATACCTGCAAGTGAATGGATCCAGCCTTCTCCACACCAATAGAACTGGCCTTCACAACGGCTGGGCAAAGGCCGGGGGGGGGGAAACGCAGGGTCCAGTAAGAAAGGCGATGGCATCGACACTCTTCACCAGCGGCCCGGGGTTCAGTGGGGGCGTGCAACGGGGCGTAAAACAGACGGGTGGTTGGCTAGTAGGCTGTGTACTGGGCTCGCACCTGTGTGACATTAAGCACATGGACAGGCGCGCTTATTTGTTTGGTCAGATGTAGGCTGGGAGGAGCCAGGTGGAGGGTACGGAGAACCGCCACCTTGGCAGATGTCCTATGGGGCCGGCGTCTCGCTTAGGCCGCTGTGTGTAAGTGTAGCGAGCGGAGCACCGCGGTGTGACTTAGTAATCGCAAAGGGGGCAACTTGGGCATATCTAGCCAACCCACTGTATCTATTCTCAACCGCCCGAAGCTGGCTTTGGCTGCAATCCTATGCCCCAAACACTCTTACCCACGTGCTGCTAATTGTTCCGGCTGTGGTGTAGACGGTGGGTGGGTTAGCAGGAAGGCGACCACGCCACTGTCCAATCCCTACCTACGCTCTCCCAGGCCAACGCTTGCCCCTGGATCCCACGCTCTATGACTCGATTGTGGGGGGGGTTGGGGTGGCACGGCAGCAGTCACTGCCTCTGGCACGGGCCACTGCAGATATTCAACAACCCAGGGGCCCACTAGCAACGAGGCATCGTTCTTTACCTTCCACCTCGTCCCTTTGCATAAGACTGCCCTGGGCCCACTGGCCATTTGGTTTACGCATTCGCCTCGTTCTGGACCACTGCTTCACCTCCTCTGTATGCATTTAACCCCGCTCTTTCACCCCGTCGTCGTCTTCCGCATCCTTTGACCATGGCCCTAATCCGCCTCGCCATTCCACGCGCCTTCGGCCGCCTGGCTGGACCGGCTCAGCGTCGGCTGACTACCACCACTCGTCCGGGTAGCGTGCTCAATGTGCCGCTGGCCCAGGCGGACCCCGAGGTCTTTGACATTATTGAGCGCGAGAAGGCCCGCCAGCGAGACGGTATCGACCTGATTCCATCCGAAAACTTCACTTCGCGGGCAGTCATGGAGGCTTTAGGTTCTGTCATGCAAAACAAATATTCTGAGGGCTACCCCGGGGCGCGTTACTACGGAGGCAACGAATACATCGACCGCGCCGAGGTCCTATGTCAGGAGCGCGCCCTCGAAGCCTTCGGCCTGAGCCCCACCGAATGGGGCGTGAACGTCCAGCCTCTCTCGGGCGCCCCGGCCAACCTTTACGTATACGGCGCCCTCCTCAAACCTCACGACCGTCTGATGGGCCTGGACCTCCCGCACGGGGGCCACCTGTCCCACGGATACCAGACCGATACCAAAAAGATTTCGCAGGTCTCGGCTTATTTTGAAACCATGCCCTACCGACTAGATGAGAGTACCGGCCGGATCGACTACGACGCTATGGCCCGAACGGCAGCCCTGTTCCGGCCCAAACTGATCGTGGCCGGTGCTAGCGCCTACTCACGGATCATTGACTACCAACGATTCCGCGCCACCGCCGATGCCGTGGGGGCCTACCTGCTCGCGGATATGGCCCACATCAGCGGGATGGTGGCCGCCGGCAAGATCCCCTCGCCGTTTGAGTACGCGGATGTGGTGACCACTACCACGCACAAGTCACTCCGCGGACCCCGTGGCGCCATGATCTTTTACCGCCGCGGTGTACGGACTCATGACAAGAAGGGCAATCCCGTTCCGTACCAACTCGAATCGGCCATCAATGCCAGCGTGTTTCCCGGCCATCAGGGCGGCCCGCACAATCATACTATCACCGCCCTCGCCGTCGCCCTCAAACAGGCCCAGACCCCCGAGTTTAAGATCTATCAGGGCCAGGTTCTTGAGAATGCCCAGGCCTTCGCAAAAGCCTTTCGCTCCAAGGACTACCACCTCGTGTCAGGCGGGACGGACACCCACCTCATGCTGATCGATCTCAAGTCCAAGGTAAGTCTCGACGCAGATATTAGGCACCCTCGACTTTGTCAACTTAACTTTAGTCATATCAGTGACCAAGCTGCCGTGGCTGTTGCCCTAGTCTCATCCGCCTCCCTGTTTTTTTTGTGATTACACCCCCTCCCGCCGCCCTTCTCTTCTCCTTTTTTCACCCGATTTTACTTTCATCCAGGGCATCGATGGCGCTCGCCTTGAGCGCGTATTGGAAATCGCTAATATATCGGCCAACAAGAACACAGTGCCGGGCGACAAGAGTGCGCTAGTCCCCGGAGGCCTGCGCGTGGGCACCCCGGCCATGACGACCCGCGGCTTCACCGGCGCGGATTTCGCCAAGGTGGCGGACTTCATCGACGAGGCCGTAGATATTACCAAGGCCTTCAAGGCCCAGGTCGCCGGCAAGAAGGTGCGCGATTTCAAGGAACAGCTGGGTGACGGCATAACCGTCGTCCCTCAGCTCAATGACTTGCGCACCAAAGTGGTGGAGTTCTCGCAGCAGTTCCCGGTCGTGGGATTTAATGCCGAACACCTGCGCTACTGATGATGATAATTATTACAATAGTTGCAACTTGGTCGCACGGCAGTTATCGCGACAAGATCGGTCGGCAGAGGACACTCTGGGACACTTATGCCCCCATTACACCCTTTAGGTGGTGGCGACTTTAAGTCTATTATCATGAATCAGTGAACCATCAGACGCCATACCCTATCGGCTGGGGATTATATATATATATATATATAAATGGACGAGTCCGGCTCGGGTGATACAAGAAGGGTGGATGGGTAAACTAGGTTGTGAAATATAAACCATAATAAAATCCCCTATACCGCCCTTGGACCTTAGCACTCACGCCCAGTCGTCAAAGTACCGGGGTTTCGACAAGCCCCGCAAAAATGGGGTGACGTACGGCTTCACCTTGCGATCGTCCTTTGTCGTCTTAATCGCCTCTTCCCCGTCTGCCGGTGTCTCCTCCATCTTTTCCCCCTCCTCCTCGTTTGCCTGGTCCTTCGCCGCCCGAGCCTCCTCGCTTACAAACTTGGGCCGCTTCCTACTGATTTCACTCAGTACATGCTCAGGTAGAAGCTTATCCAGGGCGATTCCATTAGCGAATTTGGCCAAATGCAGAGGCATCGGGGCGATAACGGACGCTTCCTGCTTCTCGTCCGGGTGGGCGTTGCCCTGTCGGTTCATGACGGGGAAACGGAGGTAGGCGAGGTGGAGGCACATGTGGGAACCGTCTTTAGCCCGAGGTTGTAAAAGCCGTTCCGGCGCGCATCGGGCGTACTTGGGGTCGTTGACTATGGCGATCCCCAGTACGTCAGCACAGTGAACACGCAGCTGGTGTTTGCGCCCCGTAAGGGGCTCTAGCCGGACAAACGTGAACACTTTGTCATTGCGCGTGACATGGTGAATTACTGTCACCTTGGTGGTGGCCTCCTGGATGTTCGTGGCGTTCGCCGACTGGCGCAGACCTGATTAGTGTAGACGGGCAAGATGGTTGAGACACGAGCGAGGAGATAGGAGGGTTGTAAATGACTGATATGTAAACGTCGCAGCGCTGATTAACACCAGAGCGTATAAATCCAACACCGGTTCTCCTAAAGATTAAGCAAGGTAGCGGGACCACTTACGTTGACCAGACGCCATCGACTCGCCATGCATGTCGCGGATCTCACCGACGTCGGACGTGATCACGCGCGTAGCACCGGCTTCCATGTTCAGTTGTCCCTCAAGTACGGCCAGGTACTAGGGAGGTTGACATGTAAGATATATAAGAATGCAAGGGGTGAAAGGGGAGGAGGGTAAGTCACGACGATAGGCAGGCGGGGCGAAGGAGGGACATCCACGACAGAATGTAAATCCGGGAGACGTAGCCACGGCCCGATGGCTCAAGTGTACTTACATATTTATGGACTTTCCCTTCCCTGAAGGCTTGGGCCATCCGAGCGGTGGCCCCTGCCGTACGGCCTACAATCATCAGTCCCGAAGTTTCCTGAGCGAGTGGGCAGTGGGTTATTTTGGCCGAAAAAGCAGACCGTTAGAATTCTCATCTTGTAGACCAGGTTTCGTTGAAGGGAACCTACCGGGTAATGAATCACCCAGAGATATCCATTGCTAACCTGGCTGCACAAAGGCAGGTTCAACGTGCATCGGCAGCCTACCTTATCCAAGCGGTGAAGTAAACGGGGCACGTCGTTATAGCCCAACCTCAATTCTGATGTATAAATATGTAAAAAAGGCAAATTGTGGATATGGGAGGTATTTCACAAGGTGGTGGAGGGGAGGGGGGTCAGGGTGTCGTCAGCTCAGGAAGTTCGCCAGGTAGAGAGACAGAGCGAAAAATATGTCATTTCCGCTAGCGGGATTTGAATGACCCTTTGGGTTCAATGACGGATACTTACTAGGTAGAAGAGAGTCAACCGATTTGAAGATACGGGTACCACCTTTACGGTTCAATGCGCGGTGCGGAGGGCCAAGTAAATGATTATATACCAATGGGAACGTAGAGATAGTCAGCAAACACTAGCAGCTAGACCATCAGGCCCGTCGAATTCAACCCGACAAGGGGCCACTTTGATGATATGGATTCCTTCCTTCCATCGCACGCATGTAAAGTCATTGGGAAACTTACCTTGACTGGCCAGTCCCTGTGGCTTGTTCAGGACCAGCAGGCCTTGTGACGCGTACATGATGGGGATAATGTGGTCGACGGAGCTGGTATCAATAAGTGTGTGGCGGCGTGGTTTACTGGCCGTGTGGATACCGAAGGGGTCCTCAAGGAAGTTCTTGGGCACCTGCAGGATCATGTTGGCCGCCAGGGCGGTTCGATGGGTGGCATGTTGCATGTGCTCGTAGGTCGATGGGTCGTCGGGCGTGGACGATCGGAACACCTTGATCTATTGCGATGGCACAGTATGTGGGGGAGTGGAACGCAGGTCCGGTCAGGAGAACGAGGTATTAAGGCAAACGTAGATCGGCAATCTCTTGGGCTTAGTAGGGTGTTTGTAAACTACGCTGCGTCCTAGAAGGTTAAATAACCCCCCCCCCGGTCCAACGAGCGCACAATAGGGTGCACCTAATCTTTTCCTCCCCCCCCTCCACATGGATAGCTACTTACATGGCCGACTTTGATCATGAGTTGCGCCTTGGCAGTCTTCACGTTAAAGTAGCGAAGGCAGAGCCGGTCAATCCGGGTTCCCAGATGGTTCTGGGGCGCCTTCACATACTTCAGGAAGGATTCCGGAACGGGCAGGTAGACTTTCTTTTTCTTCTTGAGCGTCGGGGCGGTATTTGAGAAAGGGGCCCGGGCTGGTGGGTTGCAAAAGTGGGTGGTCGCAGTGATAGAGGCCGTCACCGGAGGACTGGTAAGGTGATTCGTTGTAGAAGGGAGTCCCTGGTAACGTAGGAGGGTGGACGGCGACAATAGGCCGCGGAGACCCCGGGCGTAGCGAACGGTCAGCATCGGGGACGAGGTCCGTGGGTAAATTCGCTGGTTGGGTTGACGTTGACGCCACAGAACTCGGCGGTGATTAAGGTCAATGCGAGCGAATGGCTTTCGAAAGCTCGAGAAATGGAGCTAATAATCGGGCCGCTGGCTTCCAGTATGTATGCAGTCGCGTTGGGAAAGTACTACGGTAGAAAATGAAAAAGTTGGCAGCAGGAGGCTCAATAGGATTCCTTAATTCGTCCTGGTCAAGTTCACCTGGGAAAAAAAAGAAGTATATTACCAAAGATGAAAGGCTGCCAAATCACTCCCTAGCTTTCCAAGGTGCGCCGACTCGCAACCTATCAGAACCATGACGCACCGATACCAGACGTTGCCATGCGCTCCTCGTCGCATCGCCGGGGAATTTTACACCTGCCCTCTGGAACCACGTACGTTCCGCATTCTAGAGCATTTCGTCCGTCCGTCCCGCCAATCGTTGTCATCCAATTCTACCCCTGCCTGCCGCCGGCGACAGTGCGACCTACGCCATTCCTTCCCTCCCCTCATTTCACTACGACTGGGCTTCGCACACGCACCTACATATGACGTCCAACCATCCAGTTCTCCAGGGCTGCCGCAGCGTGCATCACTACGAACGTCTGAACCGCATCGCCGAAGGTTCATACGGTGTTGTCTACCGGGCGCGCGACCGGTCCACAGGACATATCGTGGCGCTCAAAAAACTCAAACTAGAGCAAGAGAAGAACGGGTTTCCGGTTACCACTCTCCGTGAGATCCAGGCCCTCCTACAGGTAGCCCGGCACCCGTACATTGTCAATGTCCGCGAGATTGTGGTGGGCGACACCCTCACCAGCATCTTCCTCGTGATGGAATACGTCGAACACGACCTCAAGGCACTGCTCGAAGATATGGTCAGCCCGTTTCTACAGTCTGAGGTGAAAACGTTGCTGAGACAATTGTTGGGGGCCGTAGCCCATATGCATGATAACTGGCTGATCCACCGCGATTTGAAAACGTCCAATTTGCTCATGACGAATCGTGGAACGCTCAAGGTCGCGGATTTCGGGCTCGCCCGCAAGTACGGGAGTCCACTCGGCCGGATGACCCCACTCGTCGTGACCCTGTGGTACCGGTAGGTTGCTGTCGTTTGCTCTACCGACTGCATCCAGTGGTCATCAAAATGGCTGGACTCCTGATAAGAGCCACCCTCGCACTTTACTGCCGAATTTACTTGGGGCCTGAGCTTACTTTATATTGGCCTGACTAACGCTTAACTGCTTGCGACGCGTATCGTACCTTTTTTCAATAGGGCACCGGAACTCTTGCTTGGTGCCAAAGAGTACACGACAGCCATCGATGTGTGGTCCATCGGCTGCATCTTTGCCGAGTTACTTGATAAGGTACCCTTGTTCCAGGGCAAGGGCGAAATCGACCAGATCAACCAGGTAAGGACGACCAGCGAGGACGATTTAAATCAAGGCCTCCGATCTCAACCGTTACGGATAGCCCTTTCTAACGAAACTGAACTGACACTTGCCATATTTCTCTACACTCACCTACACGCACACCCGGCAGATATTCAAACTAATGGGTACTCCCAACGATACGGTATGGCCTGGGTACTCCCGGCTCCCGAACTGCCAGACTTTTAATTTCGTGGTTTACCCGTAAGTGCAGGACGGTGGGTGGCCTTTGCGCGCCAGCCGTTCACGCGTCGTTAGACTTACCATCTTTTACTCCGTGATACATGTATTCACGCCCTTTGCCCTTCTCGCGACCTTTCTATTTTGAACGTTTTAATTATTACTTTATCCACAGCCGGAGTAACCTACGAGCCAAGTTCATGAATCTCACTGAGAGTGGCCTCGACCTTCTCTGTAGGCTACTCGAGTACGACCCGGCCCAGCGAATCACGGCTGAGGAGGCCCTAGAACACCCATACTTTCGGTAGGTACCCGTGTCGAGTGATAGGGGGGGAAAGGGAGTCATGTTCTCTACGGGAATGATTTTGGTGCTGCTTCAAAGGAGATACATCCCTCCGGGCTTTTGAAATCAACTTAATCAGTAGAACCCTAACCTGTTATGCCCATTCGCCTGTCCATATCTTAGCGAAAGTCCACTGCCCAAAGACCCGTCAATGTTCCCCACCTGGCCGTCCAAGAGCTCTGGCGAGCGGTAAGTATTATTGTTTTTCTTTTCTTTGGAAGTCGGAGACCGGAAGAGAT
This sequence comes from Tieghemiomyces parasiticus, assembly GCA_027575765.1. NCBI lineage: Eukaryota > Fungi > Kickxellomycota > Dimargaritomycetes > Dimargaritales > Dimargaritaceae > Tieghemiomyces > Tieghemiomyces parasiticus. The sequence continues at coordinate 19,123 of JANBPT010000324.1, read as the reverse complement.
GCGGTGGTAGCAAACCTCATGTACTCGAGGTAGCCCTGGACGCTTTTCACCGGTATTCCTAATGCCTATCGTCCTAACCGGGATCAAGTTTTTGGTTTCACAATCCATGTCCAATCCCCCAGCCGCCAACACGCACACAACAGCCCCACTATCCCAATGGCCGAGCACGCTGAAGTACAGATGGACCTAGCTGATCAACTACACCGATGATAAATATTGTATACCAGCTACTGGAGATTAAAGCTCAAGGCCGGAATTGCCCATGCCATTGGTGGGTTATATCGCACAGCTCGCCATATTTCTGTAAGATTAACTTCAGTTTTAATATATCCAAAAAAAAAACAACCTATATTTTAAAACTAAACGATGGAACGGAACTTAACCCAACTCGACTATGAGCTGCAATAACGTGCACTTTCTGGAATAATGAGATACCGGATCTTGTTCGGCTACAGTAAATGCGCTGAGCACGCATGTCTGTGCCACAACCATCCCGGGGTTTACACGATGGGACTGCTAGTGGTGGCTGAATAGCAATCAAGCCGCCCAGCCGGACCGACAAATAATAGACCAGGGCCAACCACGCGCAGCCAGGCGAGTAGAGCTAACGACCAGGAATAATAGTGTAGGGACGGATGATCAACCGAGAATCAATGGTGATAGAGATAGCGCCGAATAGCGAAGAAGTGGTGGAATATATATACATATTTCCAACCAGAGTGAGCTCTCCAGCACGTTCCGTATATATATTTTTTTGGCCACGGTCGCAGTAGGGGGTTCATTGATAATATCTACTTATACCTATTCCGACTAGAGTATAGGACGCAGTCTTCCTCTGTTTGTGCTCCCTTTTTTCAATCGGCTTTAGTGACTAGCCAGTTCGCCACAAGAGCCAATAATGGGTTGTACAAGAAGGGCGTTGAGGCACAAAAAATTAAAATTGAAGAATGAAAAAATTAAGGAATTGCCGAGACATAGGATTCGCAAGACTAGCGGAGGATCGACGGCTCCACCCAAAGGTCTCGCAAATGGGGTGGAAAATTGACATCCTCGGAGCGCAGATCGCCGCGCGGAGGCAAATCAGAGTGTGGATTTCAAAGTGATGAGGTTGGAGGTAGATGGGATGTAGTCAACTTTGGCCCATATTGTAAAAATATTGTGCAAAAGTGAAACCAAACTCCACTAGGCGTTACTTAATGGTCGTGTATCGGGTTGGCCTTCGCTCCCTCCCCCTCCCCTTTGTGCCACTAATGGCCTTCTCCAGACGAAACATTTACAATGTAAGGACCTTTTGGAAGTGAGGAAGGGTGCACTTGACCTCTTTAACCGGTACGCGGATTACCGATTTTGGCGATTGACTTTATCGTGGTGGCGGTTAGTGGGGCCCATTCGGAGGGCCAAAGAGGGCGGTGGACACCAGGGAGAAGGGAGCTGTATGAAAGGCAACGATAGCATATGTACATGCTATGGCTAGGCCTAACCAGATGCAATCCCGTCGTATCCAATGCAAAAATAATCGATGGACTGTGATAGGGTCCGCACGCTGTCGGTTGATTGGTTCTTATCTAGGACCCCCAAAGATGGCAGGGCTAAACAGGTGCGTCGGTATTAATGCCCCCCCCCTATCCGTCTATTTCCTTAATTTTCTCAACTCCTTAATAAAATAGGTATCATATGTCGTAGCGAGTTACGAGGTGAACCTCGCGCGGTCATCGTAGCTGCCATATACTTAAGAATCAGTCTCAGTTATGAAGTCCTCCGTATACGAAACACAGAGATGTGGGGAAATTGATGATGTCCCTGTAAAGGTCGGGCTGTCGATTCTGCCGAGGAAAGTGTGCGAGGAAAGCCAGTGCACTATCGGGTTAAGACTAATGTTACCTCCCGTGACACACCACTGCCCTCCCCCTCCCTCTGGTTCTGCAGCCAGTCAGGGTCATATAGGCGACGGGTCAACTACCGATGACAGGGAGTGACAACAGCCACGGAGGCATGCAATGGTATGGAAAGGGGTGGCGGTAAAAATAAAACCGATGGGGCGTGGCAAGAGGAATTGAAAGTAGACGGTATACCTGATCTGAGGCGACAAGGATGGCACGGGCACTACCTGCTGCAGTCTGTATCGTAGGGCCACTTGGCCAAATTCGAAAGTAGTATTAGCGGATACGGGTCGACTCATCAGGGAGGCCAGGAAAGCCGGGGCTATTGGGTGGTACATGATCTACTGCCTGCACCGGAGTAGGTGGGGGCAGTATATTTCTAAGTGATAGTGTGGGGTTGAGGGTGCCACGGTTGCCTGGTTTTCACCAACTATACCGGTGGTTTCCGAAGACACGGCGGGCTGGTTTACCAGATGCCCCGACCCAACTGCGTCTGATCAGGCATCAAGCCCATAATTAACCCACCTGTCCCAGTCACCAATACGGTTTACCTAAGCGCTGACGTTGGGCGAAAGGCGAACAATGGTGGTGATGTTTGGCAAGGTCCGATCGGCGGCCAGCTAGGGCGTGTGTAGCTAGACAGTGGTGTGATGGAAGTCGTTCTTGGCAAGTCGCCCCTCACCACTCCTCCTCTTTTTCAACTCACCCACTCTCATTTCTCGCGGCATTCCTTTGCTGCCTGCAGCCGCTCAGCTAGCCCTCCTCTGCCCGCTGAGGTCCGACCGGCCAATTGGAGCTGACCCCGACTACACGGCAGGCCGCCGCTTATTGGCAGCGGGGTGGGAACATCACCAGCGGGGTGATTGAAGTGTGGTTGGGCCGATATGAAGGAAATAAAAAGGCTCGATTCAACGGTGGCAGGCGTCGCGCCAACTCCAACGGGGGGGGGGGGGTTCGCAGTGGGAGGTCAAAGGCTGTTAGAATGTAGGCCCCAGATCGTAGCAACCGAATGGATGACCCTATGACGTCCATTCGATGGCTTGGCCGGGGGTTGCAGACCTAGAGGTGATAGACCCGTTAGGGGGAGGGGGTCAAAAAAAAAGGGGGGGCACCGATGATTCGGGGCCTTTCGCCTGCCCCTTCCCAAACATTCACCCGAATCCCCCCCACTTACCCCGACTACAAATACGCGACGATGCTAAAGGTGAGGCACTCATACTTAAGGGGAAACCGAGGAATCTTAGACGTGAGAGACACCCCGCAGGGTCCTCCCCGTCGGGTCACCCTGGGATCTGGGGTGAAGGTCCGATTTGACGTCTGGTTCCGCACTGACGCTGATCCGAGAGCGATGCCCCCCAAGGTTAATATCCGCCTCTGGGTCCCAATGGCCGTCAGCGAGTCGGGTTCGCAAAGGCGTGTCCCTCAGTGATTTGGCAGCTCTTTGTCCATCTTCACCGCCATAAATCGCTGAAGTGATAATGTAAGAGATTGGCGGTCTGGCGATGAAGGCTTCGGCCAGGGCTCCGTACCCCCCCCCCTCCCACTTACAGCCGGCTCCTGGCGGCTTCAAGCCAGACCCGGCACCAAAGCTGGGATCCTCCCAAGTCTAGCAGGGATGGCTCCAGACGGCTCTCGCCCATATCGTGCCAGAGGTGTCATTCCGCCGTCGACATTCACCTACTACTACTTTCTGTGGTGGGATTAAGCGATGTGAGGTTGTAGTGTAGAGCCAGTGGCCCTGAAATGGGCCGATGTGCAATGACTCCGCCAAGGCTACACCAAAAACTGCGGCCCTGAGACGCTTTCGGTGTCAAATTGTTCGTGCGCGGCCACGGCGTTAGCGGTTGGCAACCAACTGCCTGTGTCACCCGCACGTATGACCTTGAGTCTGATCATTATACGTCAAGACCACTTCTATCATTACTTGGGGTAAGTGCCTTTAACAGGTAACACACGTAACAAAGGGAAGAACAACAGATTGTTCTCTCCAGATCCCGGCTGCTGCCGAACTGTGGCCAGCATCCCGGAGGTCTTTTTTATATTCCCCGCTTGAACCCGGAAGTCCAGCGTCCACTGCAGGCACTCGACGCCCTGCAGCCATGTAGAGGTTTACCGCTTCCGATATGCTTGGCATAAAGGTGTCGTGGTAAGCCACAATCTCCGAGAGCCCACACCTTCTCCACCTGGCCAAGTCTTGTGGTTCACGCGGTTGCGACATGGGGTGGGAGAACGCAAGGAATATGGGGGCCAGCTGGTGCGTGGGCCATTATGCTTCTCGTCGAATCGCTATTTTTAGAACCAGTGCTGACCCAATATCCATCGCTTGGCCATGCATGAGCGGTTGGCCAACCCTATTGTTCTTTACTGACAGCCCGCCATTCTGGATGCCTTGCACTTCTCCCCTCCACCCATTCCCATCCTGCGCGGTATCTGGAAGCCCGATCTATCCCGCCAGCACGGACTGGGAGGAAGGGATAGGTTGCGCTGAAGCCAGCAGGACGCATTGGCCACCGAGGGCCACGGACATGGTGGGCCAACCAGCCAGAGTGTAGCGGTGGATACCCGGCCAGGCACGGCTCTGTCCGCCCACTCTGGGCCCTCACCTGGAGCACCCCCCCCCTTTGGCACCGCTAGAGCGCCATGGATAATCTTCCATTCACTTGCCAGCCAGTCAGTGACCCGGCGTTAATGTGTCCCGCCCCCTCCTCCTCCCAGTGGATCGCTCACCACCACGAACCTAATTTTTATCATGTCGGCCAGCCCGCCACCTTAACCAGCGAGTGAGTGGGGGTGGCGCGGGTCGCGGTGGCAGGTGGGGAGGGGGTCCGGCACCCCTGAACTGGTCTTCGCCCTCTTTTACTCTTGTAGCCCCTCACTATTATTGTTATTTTCTTGCCCATCCCATCCCGACTATCCTAACTCCCCCCGTCTCCCCCTCCATTGCCATCCCCCTCGCGGAATTCTGTTCGTAGCATCGCTCGGTACCAGCGGGAGGGATTTCTGGCGGCGAACATGCGTGATTCGCTGTTGGACAACGCAAGGCAACCGCCTCATGGCTTTAACAGGCTTTGGCTATTTTCGTCTGCTTCTGCTCCACCACGGCCCGACACCTGGCTATTTTTATATAACCGCCCGATGAGCCCACCTGTCCTCCCCCCTGGTTTCCACACGCACGGCTAGCCTTAATTGTCCTGTCCTCTCTCTCCTTACTGCCCTATCACCACCCCTCTCGCGTGCCCTGTGGTCGACACAACCGCGGCCTAGCCATCCTCTCTCCCGCACCGTCACGTCCAGTCCTCGCTGCTATTTGTGGCACATCTGCGCCCCTCCGCTTGCGCTACGCACCAGCGCTTTCTTTAGTGTATCTCTTGACCGGCCCACGCCACCACACCCACTTGCGCTGGCCCCCGCCCCTCGCCTGTGCCTGTGTGTGTATCCCGCCGTCCACCTGCCTAGCACGCACGGCGTGCCCGCCGCTCTAAGCACCGCGCCCGCCGGCCACTATAAAAATAGCCCTCGACGCACGTCTATTATTCGCGGGCTGACTAAGTAGGCCCACGCCTCCCCGCTTCCTCCCACCCTACTTTCACTACAGCCGATATATTCAGCCGGGCCTCCCCACCGTTCCCGCTCTCCCTTCTCCCTTCTCTCTTTTCGCCTGGTGCCTTGTGATCCGGATTGGTATTCTTGCACAACCGTTCCTCCGTCCGTCCAAACTGCCAACCAACCCGCCCGTGGTGTCTGGGCACTGCGTCTTCTTTGTTCCCGTCGCCCTCGCTTCGGACTGGTTCGGCTCGCCCCCGTGTCCCGACCTCGCTGCTCTCCAAGGTAGGTTGGACTCCGTCTACGCGCCAACGTAGCACCGCCTCTCCAGGACCGGCGGCGTCTGTGCATCTGGCCAGCAGCCCGCTCGGCTGCCCCCGGGCTCCTCGGCCGTCCGCTGGCCCCCTGCCGGTATTTCCCTCGACGGCACCCGGCGCGTGGTAGCAGCCTGCCGCCCGTGGCCTGGGCTCCGACCGCCCCAGCCCCCAGTTCCCCCACCAGGCAGTGCCTGGGCCGCCCTGTGTTATGGCCCCCCCGCAGGCCTCGAGTATTCGACGGACCTGTGGCCTCCCCTGCGGCAGTGTTTTTCGACGCCAGACTAACCAACTGACTACCGCCTGAACCCCCCTCCCTCTGCTCCGCCATTCACCCCCTCACCGCCCCGCTGTCCATCCGGCGCGCGTAGGCCAGCTGCCGAGCGTCCTCGCGCCCCCGCTCCACTTTCTCTACTTGCGCCGTGCTAGAGCCCAGCGCTCCTGCTCCGGCTCCCCGCCCTTTCTTTATTGCTCCGGGTCTCCTTTATGAAAAGCGGACTCCCGGCCGCCCTCTTCCCGGCACAACTCTCTCCCTCTACACGGCCTTTTACTACTTAACTCCGCCAGGCAGCTGTCCGTTCTGAAGCTGCGTTTGCCCCCTCTTTTCAAGTCTCCGGAAAATATCGTAGCGACATCGCTTCCTTCCTATCCGCGTCGAGTCCCACAATTTTTCGCTACGCTAGCATCTGGCCTTGTTGCCTCTCCCGTTTTCCTCCCCGCGCCCCTTCCTAATCTCCCCCCGCCCGCCCGCTCGTCCGTAGTGATCTCGGCAGCCCTGTCTCTGTACGCCCTTCTCGCCCTAGATTCCTCGCTCCTTTGCATATCCCCATCGCATCTCGACCTGCCATCATGCCCTCCTCCCATCCGCCCGCTGGTGCTGGGGAGCCCGCTCACAACAGCGGCTATCCACCGCTACTGCCCGAGAGCCGCGCACAACCTCACGATGATGCCTACCACTCCGACGACTCGGACCTGGACCCCTCCAAGTACCGCTACGAGGGCGCTCCCGCCACTATATCGCGCGACCCCGACGGCGCTTTCGACGTCCCCGTTGCCTTTGACGAGCCCCGCCCATCGTCCTACTTTGACAACCTGCGTTCTTCACACGACGCCCCACAGCACCCCCAGGAGTTTTCAGGCTCCCAGGACCCGTCCTACTTCCGCGCCATGTCCCCGACCCGTGACCGCCCGGCCGCCCGTGCCGCTGGCGACGACGGCGTCGAATTGAACGACCTAGGCGCCAAGTCCTACGCCACCCCCACCGGAAACTACCCCGTGCCACCGTCGTACGACTCCGCCGCCCCGGGCAAGGGTCGTAAGTCCATGGAGAGCGTCAGTTCCCGCCTGGCCCGCAAACTGTCGGGCCGTAGCAAGGCCAGCACCCGCCATATCGAGGAAGGGCTTAACCCTCAGGAGCTTCGCCGCCAGCGCTCCCTGGTTCGCCCGGAGCGCGCCCGGCCCCCGGACAAGCGCGACCCCCATTACCACAGTGCCCTTCGCGGCAACGTGATTACCGCTCCGGCCGGCCCTTCCTCCTCGGTGGGAAACAAGCGCACCGTACTGGCCGCCGACACTGGCATGCGCCGCGGCCGCAGCCTGGCCCGTCGTTCCACCGTCAAGGAGCGCGTGATCAAGGAGGACGTCAAGCGCCGTTGTCCGTCCGTCTGGGTCCTGTTTTCCAAGTGCTCCACCTTCTATGCCCCGCCCTACTTTCTGCGCTGCTGCGGGATAAGCGATCCCGACATCCAGCAGGCCTGGCGCGAGAAAATGGCTTTGGTCACCATCATCGTCTTCATCATGGGCTGCGTGGGCTTTCTGACCTTCGGCTTCCAGCAGGTCGTGTGCGGCCTGAGTACCGCCACCCAAAACTACATTAACTACGCCTCGCTTGAGAACACCGATGTTATCATTAACGGGCGGGTCTATGACGTCTCCAAGTACTCCCATCCGGGCAACGAGATGATCGGCCAGGACCAGTACCCAGGTAACTTGATCCAGGCCCCGGCCTACGCCGGCGGCATGGACATCTCCTACATGTTCCAGCTGCCCAACAACAACTGCAAGGGCTTCTTCAACATCCCCTCCCCGGCCAACGACAAGGGCGATGTTATCAATTTCTTCCCCTGCATCCTCAACAACGGCTCCGTAGCCGCCGACCCCGGCCTGGCCGCCGACAACGTGGCCTGCCATACCACTCCGGCCAGCCGCACGGCCCTGTCCAAGTTGCGCAAGCGCGGTGACCAGTTCTACGACTGGGACACCATCAGCGGCAAGTTTGCCGATCGCCAGCTCCTCATCTACAGCGGTAGTATCATTGACATGGACCGATTGCAATGGCTGGTTAATGGCATTGCCCCTGTGGCCATTCTCAACGAACTGGCCTCCCCGCAGTATCGCGGTCGCGACGTGAGCTACTTTGTCGGCAACAACAACCCGCGTCTCGGACGCTGCCTCCAGGAGATGTTCCGTGTCGCCGCCCTCGACACCAACACCATTGGGTGCATCGCCTCCGAGCTCGTGCTCTACGTGTCCCTCATCGTCATTCTGGCCGTAGTCCTCACCAAGTTCGGCCTGGCACTGGTGTTCGGCTGGGTCATTGGCCCGCGCCTGGGCCAACTCAAGGACGAATCCCCGGAAGAGCGCCGTCGCCGTATCGAGGCCATCGAGCAGTGGTCCGACGTCAACAATCACTACGGTCAGCCCATGGCTATCCGGCCGCAGTACTCGGTTGCTGCTGCCCCTAAGCGCTCCCGCTTCTTTCCCACCACCAGCCGCTTCAGCACCTACATGCCTGGTGAGGAACCCGGCCGTGCCCGCACGGGTAACTACCCCTCCGTGTACAATCAGGACGCCACCGCCCGCCAATCCGTATACAACCAGAACGCCGCTCAGGCCAGCTCTTCCAGTCACTCCCTGGCCCTGGCCACCCCCGGAGCCCGCCAACGCTCCCAGGCCACGGGCGTCGACGAAGGTATAGTGACCGAGACCTATTCACGCAGCCAGGACGGCGACCTCAACAATCCCAAGGATGAACAGCTTTCCCCCGCAGCCGAGTTCCGGTCCGACAAGTCCCTGCGCCCCGGTGAGCCACCCATGGAGATGCCCAACCCGGAAGATCTGGCCTACACGATCCTGCTGGTCACCTGTTACTCGGAGGGCGCCCATGGTATCCGGACCACCCTCGACTCACTGGCCGGTACCGTGTTCCCTACCTCGCACAAGTGCCTCTTCATCATCTGCGACGGCATCATCACCGGCGCGGGCGAGTCCGTATCCACCCCTGACGTGTGTCTGGCCATGATGAAGGACTTTATCATCACCCCGGACCACGTCCAGCCCTACTCGTACGTCTCCATCGCCGATGGAACCAAGCGCCACAACATGGCCAAGATCTACGCCGGCTACTACTCCCCCGATGAGAACTCGCCCGCCGAGGCCAAGCGCCACCGGGTGCCCATGGTCCTCATTGTCAAGTGCGGTACCCCCGCCGAGTCCGAGGAGCGCAAGCCCGGTAACCGCGGCAAGCGTGATTCGCAAATCATCCTCATGAGTTTCCTGCAGCACGTCATGTTCGACGAGCGCATGACCGAGCTCGAGTACGAACTGTTCAACGCCATGTGGAATGTCACGGGCGTCACCCCGGATAACTTTGAGATTGTGCTGATGGTGGACGCCGACACCAAGGTGTACCCAGACTCGGTCAGCTCCATGGTGGCCACGATGGTGCGCGACCCGCAAATCATGGGCCTGTGCGGTGAAACCAAGATCGCCAACAAGTCCGACTCGTGGGTGTCCATGATCCAGGTGTTTGAGTATTACATTTCGCACCACCAGAGCAAGGCCTTCGAGTCCATCTTTGGTGGTGTCACCTGCCTGCCCGGCTGTTTCTGCATGTACCGCATCAAGGCGCCCAAGGGCGCCCACGGCTACTGGGTACCCATCCTGGCCAACCCGGATATCGTCGAAAACTACTCGGAGAACGTGGTCGACACGCTGCACAAGAAGAATCTCCTGCTCCTGGGCGAGGACCGGTACCTCTCCACTCTCATGCTGCGAACCTTCCCCAAGCGCAAGATGGTCTTTGTCCCGACCGCCGTGTGCAAGACCATCGTGCCCGATGAGTTCAAGGTGCTCCTCTCGCAACGTCGGCGCTGGATCAACTCGACAGTGCACAACCTGCTCGAGCTGGTGCTGGTGCGCGACCTGTGCGGCACCTTCTTCTTTTCGATGCAGTTTGTCATTTTCATGGAACTGGTGGGTACCGTGGTGCTCCCGGCAGCTATTTCGTTCACGCTGTACCTGGTCATCATCTCAACCTTTACGCGCCCTGTCCCGATCATCCCGCTGCTGCTGCTGGCGGCCATCCTTGGTCTCCCGGCCATCCTCATTACGCTGACCACGCGCAAGATCGTGTATGTGGGCTGGATGCTTATCTACCTCATGTCTCTGCCCGTGTGGAACTTTGTGCTCCCGGTCTACGCCTTTTGGCACTTTGATGACTTTTCATGGGGCGAGACGCGCAAGGTCACGGGTGAGGGTAAGGACACGAGCCACGGCGACAAGGAGGGTGAGTTTGATAGTTCCAAGATTGTCATGAAGCGGTGGTGTGAATTCGAGGCCGAGAAGCGCCGTCGGACTACCATGCTCATCCACAACAACTCCGGGAGCCTCCAGTACCCCGAGGTGCCGGCCTTACCCGAGGGTATGTCCCCAAGCTCTGCTGGTGGTGGCTCGACCGCTACTCCGCCCGCCCCGGCCTTCATGGCCAACGGTAGTCCGGCTTCCGGCGCCACCAATGCTAGCCTCGACAAGCTTGGGTACATGACCCCACAGTACATGAACCGGCTGTCGGTCGCCCCCAGCGCCCAGGCCTCTGTGCTCAACCTCAACTTCACTGCCAACGGCTCACCCGCCCGTGATCTCCCGGCCATGCCGTCAGCCAGTCACGAAGTTATGGCCGCCGGCGCCAGTGGAACCGGGTATTACGCTGGCAGCAGCAGCGAGGATGGGTCCCGGTCATCGGCCGACCAGCTTGGTAAGAAGGCCAGCGAGGAACCCATGTTGAGCGGGTTCCCATACCATTCGCCGTCCGGCGCCGCCGGCTCGAGTACCCAGGGCGCCGGTATGTACGGCTACGACGATGATGACCTACATCCGACGACCCTCGATCCCCGCCACAACCAACGTCCTGGCAACCGTACCCCGCCTGGTATGATTTAATACGCCCCCCCCCCTCACCACCCTCTTACCCGACTCTTGCCACCGACGGTGGTTTAATTTTCACATCCACTATTTTATTATCATCCACTCCCTCTATCCATTGCGCCGCGAACGTAAATTTTCATATTTTTTTTTATGTTTTTGGAGGGGTGGTGGAGGTTTTTCCCTACTACTACGCACCGCAAACAGTCTTGCTCCCTCGCCTTCCACCAATTACCACATACTTTACGCGTAGCCGCCATATTCGCCGTCGCTCCCTTCCCTTCCCTGCCCTCCCTCCCTCACACTCTGGTCTTTATTAGTTTTGTATTGGTCATTAAATTTTGAACGCATTGACACGGTTTTATTTCGGGTGCTGGGTAGAGGGGCAAAATATCTGTTATGCGTGTCGAATTACGAGCTCCTGGTATCGGTCGGTCGGTTGGTCGCCCGTCTTCGGAATGGAATGTTGTCGAGTAGTCGCAGGAGAACACCCCTCCCTTGGCAAAGTCAGATATGTCAGTTGCAGACGGGGATGGCAAACCTAGTGTGTGTAAGTGGGGAGGTTCTCAATCCTCACCCCCTCTGCTGCGTGCGCCCACCTGTGGGATGAGGTGCAACCGAAGAACCGGCTGGCCATCACCCAATAGTCGCGGTATCCCACAAGTCCCAACGGACCAATATTTAATCAAGGTGTGCTCAAGTCCGTATAAAAGCGGGGAAGTTTGGGCGAGAGGGGTAAACGGTATATTGTAATCTGGTCTCACATACTGCCGGCTTGTTTCATTCGAGTCATGCAGTAAGTTTATTCCAGTAGAGTAGGTACGGGTCTCGGCTCTGCCAATCCCGCTGTATCTGTTTGGCGCATGCCGGCGCCCTTGGTGTCATTCGGTGCGCTGAATTCATAAAGACGGTTACATTTCGATTCAGTTTAAACAAGAATATTACCAACAACCTTTAAAAATTCGACTTGTTCAGGTACGAATGATTTTCTAAGCATGAGGTTCTGTAGTGGAGGCCTGCCACTCTCCCCCCCCCGGCACATAAAGGAACCCATGGCGAAGCCAATGTCGTAGGTTTGTGTTTTTCTCGGCACCCACAACAGCCTATGGAGACCACTAGCACCGTCTGCAATCCGAGTTAATTTTGTGCATGTCGCCACACAATTGACGCACGGCACCCACCGGAGGATTCTACCTGGATGTACGCAGGTAGTGATGAGGGGGGGGAAGTACCCAGCTCCGCTCCCTGTTTCCTCTATGCCTTGAGATCTAGACCACTATCGACATGGGTTTGAGGCCTCGGTGGATGTGGTGGAGGCCGTAAAATTTTTTTAACCAGCTGGCGGTATGAAATCTCCCCCCCCCACCACACACCCCTCCCGCGGCACCCTCCCCCTCACCCCAATCCCTTGAATCACAACTATTTTTTTTTTGGACCACTCATGGATCCAATGGCCTCGTTTACCATTCCTTCCCATCCTTCCACACCATTCGGCAGATCTATGGGTTCCCAAAGCAATAGCGCTCTGCGACCCCCCCCCACCACACCATCGCCACCACTACAGGAAGGGAGGAGAGGGCGCCTTCTAGCCCATCCGCCTCGCCCATCCACTCTATTGGGCCTGCTTCTCCTGCTGCCTCTCCTCGCCCCTTCCAGCCCGAGTGGCCTCCGTCCATCCACTCACTGCCCCCCCACCAGCCCACCGGCAAACCACCCGAGACTCCTCCCCCCTCCCCATCTCTCCTATAGTAGTGCTCTAGATCCCACCAGGCTGCCCTCCCTAGGTTTCTTCTACTTTTATTTCGCTGTACAACTTCTGATCGCCTTCGAGGTCTTGTCCATCCCCCGCCCCACCACCCATCACCCGCACCTCTTCCATTTTTCCCCTTTTTCGCCTGTTTATTTCATATCTTTCATCATGTCGTCCGTCACTATCAACAACGAGTCCTTCCTCCAGGTCCTCAATGGCCACCTCGAGTCTGTCTCCTACATCGACGGGTAAGTATTGGCTGGTAGTTGGCCCTGCGATCCAGGCTGGATCGCTGCACAGATCACACTTCACATGATTCACCAGTGGGTTGGGAGAATATTTTCCCGATGGTCCCTCCTATGCTAGATCCATCTCGTTCCTGCGAGATGTGTTTTACGCCTAGCTATTGCCCCTGATGGTCCCCCTTTTTAATTCCCCCCTTTGCGTAGCGATGATGATAAACTCCGTGTTGCTTAGATGGGATTAAGACCCCCAGTAAACCGTGCGGACCTTTTATATCACACTATCTGAGCGCAGCAAAGGCCGAGTTTACTCTCTCTTTTTCTGTTTTGCCCACTTCAACCTAGAAAGTTGTTTGATTTTCGAAAAACGAAAGCTGACCAGGACTTGTTTTCTCCCGTGCCATTATTTCCTAATGCAGGTTCACCCCTTCCCAGCGCGACACTGAGGTCTTTGAGGCCTTGAAGGCCGCCCCCGAGGCCGCCAAGTACCCCCACGCCGCTCGCTGGTACAAGCACATTGCCTCCCACGGTGATGCCACCAAGAACTTCTCGGCCGCCGCCAGCACTAGCGCCGCCGCCCCTGCCGCTGCTGCCGCCGATGAGGACGATGATGATATCGACCTCTTTGGCAGTGACGAGGAGGAGGACGAGGAAGCCGAGCGCCTCAAGGCCCAGCGCCTGGAGGAGTACCGCGCCAAGAAGGCCGCCAAGCCCGCCGTGATCTTCAAGTCTATGGTTGTGTTTGACGTCAAGCCCTGGGATGATGAGACCGACATGAAGGCCCTCGAAGAGTCCGTGCGCTCCATCGAGATGGACGGTCTGCTGTGGGGCAAGTCCCAGCTCATCCCCGTTGGTTACGGTATCAAGAAGCTGCGCATCAGCTGCATTGTCGAGGACGACAAGGTGTCCACCTCCGACCTCGAGGACAAGATGGCCGAGTTCGAGGACTACATCCAGTCCGTCGATGTCGACTCCTTCTCCAAGCTGTAAACTCCTCAGTACTATCTGCTTTCGTCGGTTTTGTGGACTCCATTTTCTGTACTCGCACCACCCAATGTGTTTGGGTGTGTGTGCTGGGGTCAGCCGCTTCTTGACGTCAATATAATGAGGTAAAAAATAATTAACCATGACATAAAATTGATAACTAGTATCGTGCGGGTCCGATTGTGGGAGTTTGGTCACACCCTAATGTATCCTTTAAAAAATGCCGAGTCCGTTTAATGTGCTGACCCATTCGCTTGATAGTTCTGATGCCTTTTAGACCTGTCACTGTAGAGACCACTTGCGTCGCTACGGACTATAGTCTTTGCACAGCTGCTTGGTAAGATCTAGGTTTTCAAGCAAAATTCTCAATCTGGCCCAACGTTTAGTGTCAATAGTTAAGTGTCCGTTGCAGTGTTCACTCCCCCCTTCTCACTGATTAGCAGCACAAACCGTTTGCTGGGTCGACAATCACGTGAATTTTTAGGCATATAGACCCCCTCTGTGAATACGGTTTTTTTTAAGGAGGACTCCATCACTGGTTGACACTGCGGCAGCCAGCATTGAGGTGATCGCACCTCATGGGCCTCTATCACCCACACCAGAATTGGCCCTTCCCCCTAACGTCGCAGCAGCAACACCCGGAGAAGCCATTCCTGCGCCTCCTCGGTCCCTTATGCCTCCTTGCTGATTTACCGGCCCTCACCTCCCATTTCTATTTCAGCATGCTGCGCCCCATATTATCCCTTAGCCTCGGGCTAACGCGACGTGGCACGCTAACTCGCAGCCCATGCGTCGCCACTGGGCAAGGTCGTTGGCTCGGATCCGCATGGCGGCGCCGTAGCCTCCACATCACATCCCATTTCGAAGCCGAGACTGCAGACACAACCTCAAAGGAATCTAAGAACCCACACCCACGAAACACGGCCGCGACTTCGACCCCGCCGCCCAACGGAGCTCCGGATGCCGAAGTGAGCGGTGAAGCCACCACCTCCAAGATACCAGCTCGGGTCCCGAAAGCCAAGAAGAGCAAGGCGGCGAAGAAGCTTAAGGGCGAGGGAAAGGTAAAGCAAGGGAAGAAGTCCGGCAAGTCACGGATTAATAAGGAGCAGGAAGGAGCGATGGGTCTCGACATCACCGATAGCCGCCGAGAGGCAGGTCCGGCGGCGCCACAAGCCAACATGGGTCGCGCCAAGAAACCGAGCCTCAAGATGCTTGAGTACGCCTCAGACCTCGAGAAATTTCAAAACCTGGCGGATGAGCTCACAACCAACTGCGGGACCCTTGAAACCATCACGCTCAACGACATTGACGAAGGACGGCCGAGCGGCGAGGGTCCCTACAGCGCAGAGGAAATCGAACGGGCCATCCAGTACCTCCAGTCCGGGTTTACCATGGCCCAGCTGAAAACTTACTACATTTCACACCACGGCGGTACCCAGGTCGCCCCGCCACTCAGCAGCAACCTGCGTAAGGCCGAGGTGGTTGAATTGATCATTGCGCGGTTGTGGCGGATGCGGCGCTCCAAGGAGGAACTGATCTCCGCGATTCGGCAGCGCCGCGTCCTGGCCACCGAGACATTACACGTGACGCCCACGTTGGTAAAGTTGCTACGGTTCAAGAACGTCCCGGCTAACCTCGCCCTTAAAACTTTGTGCCAGATTACCCCTGACGAGTCGGCCGGGACAGTGACTCTCGAGGGGCCCAGTCGGCCTGTCGAACTCGCCCGGGGGGCCCTCCGGAGAATCGAACAGTGTCTGAGTAGCGAGACTCTGGAGTTGCCCGCGGGAAAAGGTGGCCTGAGTGCCAGCCGTAGGCCGACTGAGGCAGCCCTGGATTACGTGGGCCGCGCGTGCCAGACCGTCGTCGTCTTCGAGGAACCCGGGACGTTCCGGATCACGGCCATTACCAAGCAGGACTTGCTTGCCACTAAGCGGCTCCTAATTCACCATTTTTGGACCGTAAGTTTATGGAGACGATAGACCTAACGGTTTAGCTACCAGGGCGGTTTTATTTTTTATTTTTATTTTTCATATCGACGGCTGGTGCTGACACCTTTCTAAACGTACACCTCGCCTTCCCCGGCTTACCTCTTCCCTCTCCCGCATTACAACAGAACACCACCGCCAGATTCCTCCTAGGTGTCCCACCAGTTGAGAGCGACGATACCCCCGCATTGATCCTCGCCCCGATTGTGAGTCCGCCGGTCTTGGGCGGCCTAGTCTGCCACCCTCCGCTCTCTCGCCTGCAACGAATCCAGCCCATCAATCGGTTACATCCCATGGACGACCTGGAGGAGGCTCTGGCGCTACATCCCATCGACCGGACTACGCGAAAACTGCTGGGCGACCAGCCGGATACGGAGACCGGACTCGGTCAGCTGTACCAAACGTGGATGGAGCGCTATCATGAGTTACGGACTCACTACCCCGGACTGGGAATCCGGCTGGCCGTGCGATTCGGTCAGGTGGGTACGTGCCCCGCCGACCGGTTGAATGAATCCAACTTTTTTGCCGCCGCTCTGCACTCGGCGGCGGTGGAAGGTGAGGGCGCCCTGTCGATCGACCAGCTGCTCACTTCCCGTCTCTTCCAAAACGAAGGGGTAGAGGAGAACAAAGGTGGGGGAGAATCGGCGGCGGCTGATGGGACCTACGTGGTAAACGCCGGCAACTTCCCGGTCCGCGCCCTGTTCCAGCTCGGCGATCGAGTCGCCCCCGAGACGAGGGTAGTGGCCCGGTGGACCGCCCTAAGTCACGGAAGTCACCACGGCTCGGCCACGGGGTCACCACCATCACCACTACCACGAGCCGTCCAGTTGGAAGCCATCCTTCAGCCCAGCACCAATCCCACCGATCTAGCCGGCCCAACCCCTTTGGTCAGCCTACGTCAGATCGTGGACCACAATATCGCTCACCTGCTCCTCCCGGACCACCCATTCGACCTTACCCTCGAGGCGCACTACGAAGTCCAGGTTCCCGCCGGTACTCCGCTCTTCGAGTCCGTCGCCGAAACTGTTCGGCACACGCAGATCAGCCTGCAACCGGATGAACCCATTCAGGTGCATGCGGTGCCGTTTGGTATGGAAGCCACCTTCCCATGCCATTCGATTAATGCCAGCCCCGCCTCCTCCTCCTCCTCCTCCTCCTCCTCTGCCACCACCACCACCACTACGGCGACTGCGATAGAAAAGATTACCGATTCGTATTTCCTCACCGCTCTCTACGGCGAGGTCACCCGTAACTCTGAACACGGTAAGCTGCCCATCACCTGCCAGACCCGGACGGATATTTTTACGGGCCACGTTCAGGACCACCTTACCGGCATCTTCCTGACCACCAGGTCAGCAGTGCCTACCGCGGACGCCGTGCCCCAGGGCGATGAGGTTGAGGCCGTATCACCAGTTGGGACTCCCTTCACCGAAACCCAGGGGGTCGCCGAGTGGGCCCAGTTCGTGCTAGATAATGTACGGCTTATCAAGCAGGAAGCGTCGGCATCGTTGCAGCACTCCGGCGATGAGTAAAAATTTTAGAAGGTACGATATAAATTGGTTATTGGCAGGGAAGGAACGTGCACAGCGTACATAATTATTATTATTTTTTTGGAACTGTATCATCCTCGGCTCTCCCTCCCCGGTAGGGCATTACTGGTTTGGACATGCAGCTTTGTTGGTGAGATTAAAAAAGAAATATACACTGTATTTATATATTTTTAGTTACAATTACACTTGAGTCACAATCATGTCTGATGTTCGATATTCTAGTGGGCATATGACATAGCAGTGATGATGGGGTCTGCAAGGCCCAGGCGAGGGTTAGATTCGTTGGATTGTGGGCTACAACGCCGCTGCCGATCAAGCTCTAGTCGGCACCGGACTCACGAGATGTTCTAATAGTACAAACGCCGCCCGGGTACCACCATAAGTATGAGCATGGTCGCAAGGGAGAGGAACAAGACCCAGCCGAAATGAATGAGAGCGCAGCGTAGATGATATCGTCGAATACGCACTTCGTCCATGCGAGCGAACTTAAAAAAGAAGGGTTCGCTGTGAAGTGAGGGAAACGGTAGTAAAAGCGGGGGAGGAGGAGGGAGGGGGGGGGTGAGGTAGGACTATGGTTAGCGGATTGGAGAGGGGTTATAAGGATCTAGGATTATCTATACGTTCGACATTTCTCCACGATCAGCACCACGCCTCTGTGTTGTTTCACCAGATGGATGTACCATCTGCCCCTCACTATAGCTAGGAAGGGGCGAGGAAGGAATTAACGGACGGGTAAGCCGATAGACAGGGCCCGTTATAGATCGACCAGGTGGTCAATTGACAGACAGATGGACGAATGGGTTGTGAGTACATCGTCACTAGCGTTTGTCTATATTATCTCTCTCTCTCTCTCTCTCTCTTTCTGTCTCTGCTACATGTAATTATCACCATACTTACTATAAGTTCAAGACGGCGAGGTCAGGTGCACAACGGGTGAAGCCAACAAGGATCCCCCACCACCCAAAGAAGACAAGGGGCAGGCTTACCAGCCGGTCGGTGCGAGGAACATGCTGGGTTAGGATGTAAAATAGGGCCAAACTCAAGCCGGCTGTGAGCATCAGGGCACTGACCGCCAGTCGTAAGTACGTGTGGGCGCGGGTGAGGTTCTGGGTGGTAGCTTCGGTCAGAAACAACGTATAGTACCGGTGGTTAAGCACGGCGTAGGCGTAGGCCTTGGTTTGATCAAACAGGTGCGGGGTCTGTAGGCCCTCACGCTCTACGGTACGGAAAAGTTCCATCCGGAGTCCCGCGGGAAACATGACCCCGAGGCGGGCGAGTTCCGCGTAGGTAGCGGGGCGTTGCGAGTCCTTATCGAGGAGTTCCGGGAGGTGGGCGGCTGATAAGGGCTCAGTTTCAATGTACTTGCGGATAATGTGTAGGGCGCTGTGTTCAACGGAGGTGGGTTCCACCCAGGACACGCCCCGGTGCGGGCTGATGGGTGACATGGGGGGATAGGGCGGCGGCGGTAGTGGTGAAGTGGCTCCGTTGGGAGCCGCAAAATGGGCGCCCGGGGAGGGCGGTGGAAACATGGACCGTGCGTATCGTTCCGGGTCCGTACATGGCGTACCGTGGCTGGTTTCGTGGGGGTGTGGTGACGATCCCGTCCGTTCAATCACGAGGCGGTCGGGGTCTTGGGCGTCGTTCGGGGTGAGAGGCATATCGAGGTAGTGACG
>JANBPT010000323.1:0-44370 GCA_027575765.1 Tieghemiomyces parasiticus | reverse complement strand
CACGTCCAGACCCGCGGGTCCATCCCCATCTTCTGGGCTCAAATCCCCAACATGCGGTACGTACCGGACCTCAAAATTCCAACCAACGTGGACACGCTGAGTGCATTCGGCAAGCACTTCGAGACCCAGAAGGGGCTCTACGGTGACCAAGTCGTGGTGAACCTAGTCAACAAGAAGAAGTACGAGGAGCCCATGGGGTTGGCCTTCAGCCGGTACACCCAGCTCTTGGACGACCCGCACATCCACTATATTCACTTTGACTTCCACCAGGAGTGCAGCAAGATGCGCTGGCATCGGCTCAGCCTGCTCATCGACCGGATTAAGGACCAGCTGGAGGCACAGTACTACTTTTCGGCGCGCGGGGGCCCCATCGCCACGGGTAGCGCGGCGACCACCGCCATCACAACCAAGCCGCTGACCGTGGCCCACCGCCAGACCTCGGTGGTGCGCACTAACTGCATGGACTGTCTGGACCGTACTAACGTGGTTCAATCGGTTATTGCGCGCTACACTCTCACGCGTGTGTTCCGTGAGCTCGGGGTGCTAGAGACACACGAAAACATTGACGATTTCATGCCGCTCGAGACGATGCTCCGTAACGTATGGGCTGACCATGCCGACGCCATCAGTATCGTGTACTCCGGGACGGGAGCCCTCAAGACCGATTTCACCCGTACCGGCCAACGTACCCGACTGGGTGCCCTCCAGGACGGAGTCAACTCGATCGTGCGCTACGTCAAGAACAACTACCTCGATGGCAGCCGCCAAGACGGGCTCGATCTGTTTTTGGGTGCTTACGTCGCCCGCCCTACCACCCCGTCGCCGTTCCAGTCCGCCGCCCACGGGATGCGCTGGACGTGGGAGGGCCGCGTGCTATTTACCAGCGCCGCCCTCGCCCTCGCCATGCTTTTCATTGGTACCTTTGTGCCCCGCGCCGACGGCTTCTTCTCGTTCGCTCAGTTCTATTACGTCCTCGCTTGGTCCGCCGTGTTTTCCGCGTGCTTCTTTATCGGCATGAAGGACCATGCGTTTGAGTTTATCAACTGGCCTAAACTCAACGCGTACCCCTACCGTCCGACTACCTACCGTCGGCGGGTCGTGCGACGTACCGCCAAGACCGCTGACAAGGCCAAAAAGGCACAGTAGGTTTTCTCTCTCTCTTTGTTTGATGACGCTTGTGCGGATGTGGGAGGTTTTGTTCACCAGGCCCTCCCCCCTCCCCTCCCTTCCTTTCTTCCAAATCAAATTTGGTCAGATTTCAGTATAGGTGGCATTCTCTTACCTTTCCCATTATACGTTTTATCGTCTCATAAAAATACCACTCTTACATTACAAGCTTCACTCGCGGTTGACGGTGAGTTTTTAGTCACCTCGCACCAACCCCCGCCGTTTGCTTTCATTCCCCCTCCCAGTCACCTTCTTCACGTCGACAATACAGATACTGGTATGAATTCACACAATATCTCCAATGATTTGGTTTCGCCTATATATATATGAAAACTCGGCAATATTCTTCAGATCGAATTACCCATTTAAACACAGCCCTAGCAGCAAATCACTGTAACAGTTATTGCAGATTCCGAGTTCCTATTGGCATTGGCTTATATACAAAAGGTTGCCTGTATGATTAGCATACCCTCCACCTGGACTTCAGCACTCGTGTGGGAATTGCCATTAGCTACAAGGAGGTTGAGAAGCCTGCCATGGGGGATCATACCAATTGGCAAGTATTAGGCCTCTAGTTGGACAGAAGGTGCCCAAGCCTGTTAGGATGGTGAATTGAGTATGCCAGTTTGAGTGAGGAAGGGAGACTAAGGGTAGATGGCCAACCTGGGTGGGTATATGGAGGAGATTGAATTGGACCAAGACACCAGGGTAACCACTGGTGAAAACTGGAGGATTGTGGACAGTGTCCCCAGGGAACAACGGATGAGGAAGGTGTTGCATCAGTGCGCCTGATAGACGTTCACAACTTGTTGGAAAGTCTTGATGGCTGCTTCTTGGTAGGTAAGATCCCTGTCCCCGCAGGTCAATGGCAGGGCTTGTTGTTCAGGGGAGGAGTGGAGTGGGTAGACAGACAGACATCCCTCTCAGTATGTGCATGAGTGAGGAGGCTGGTCGGTGCTGGAAAAGCCAGACCTGGCTGCAAGTTGAAGTGTTATGACCCCAACCCTTACATTACGGAGGTATTCAGCTTGGATGGTGGCCATTGTCTACTCATCATCAAATAGCTATACCAGAACAGCAATATAGGGGGAGTGGACTGCCCCTCCAGACCTGTTCAATACATGTGGCGGTCTAAAGGCCTCATGAAACAGGGGTTACACATTTAAGCTTCACCTCTGAACCCATTGCACAATGGAGGGGAGGGAGGACTGGAGAGAGATGTAGGTAATGGTAGAAGGCGGTGGAGTTATTGCACTATTCTAAAGTAGGATGGCAGGTACCTAGACTTATGGAGGCCTGTGCTTACTTCCCCAGCAGTGTGATTGTATTGTGTAGGGTCAGTGTAGCCTATTGGAGGTGCTGTGGGCTGTACCCTGTGTTGGCATACTTTGCAGGGGGGATTGAAGGGGTTGACTAAAACGAGTGTGAATACAGGGTTACCATATGCAATTGAGCTCGGCCTTTGGAGCATACTAATTGAATAGAAGGAAGGGAGAGGTCAGGGTTTGCCCTGATATCAAGCCCGTTACGCCTCTGTACATGCAAGGCATTTGACCGTCGCTATCTTCCCCAGTGGGAGTGCCCTAGTGAGTTGGGTTGTCAGGGGGGGATCCTTCCTCCTACTTCGCCGCAGTTGAATTAGACAGCTGGTTTAATTAGCCCATACCCTGTCAACCGCCCCAGTGCCAGTTAGTGTTGGCAGCCTCTACCAACCTTACAGTAACCCTTACTGCTTGTGGTCGCCAAAACGGCCTTACACCGCGATGCATCAGGTAGCAGTCACCAGCCGCCTTACCATACCCTCACGCCGCCACCCATGCACTCGGCTAAGAATAGCGAATTCCATTACCAATCTTACGTCCTATCGCAACCACCTAGGCCATTCCTCCTTTCGAACGACGCTCGCAACGCTTTGCTACGCCTCCCTACCATTCCTCCCCTCTTCCCTAGCACGATAGTGTCAAAGTCAAGACGCAAAAATTTGCCATGTATAAGGTTCCAAGTCGGGATCGACAAAGGTTAACTATCATCACTCCTTTATTGAGATCCTTGAGATTTCGATCACACCCACCACACCGCTCCCTTGGATTGAATATGCACCATTTCAGGGCAATAGTACCCGCTTTTGTTTTGTCCATTTGCTGATTGGAGAGAGATTACTTATGCAAATATAAAAAGTCTACAATATCTGCCTTGGCGAAAGTGACACATATTTGCTGCATTGTTTGGGCATCACAATAATTCATTTTTCAGCATCAAGCAGTATTGCAATAGGTGTATCTCAACTTAAACCTGTGCACTAGAACCCCTCCCCCTAAATTGCATTGTCTGAGAAACCAAAAGCTATCTAGAAATATAGGCCGCGGTCAAGGGAACGCGAGCCGCACTTGAGGCGTCCCATGTTCAGTGCGCCACCGGAAAAGCCTATATGTAACGGGACAATAACACTTCGTAGCGTAGGCCAAAGTATGGCACAGCTCCGCAATGACATCTAAGTAAGGCGATTTAAAGCGTAGCATACTCCCAGGAACCGTTAACCTTAGCACAGGTTACGGTTATCTTGCAACGGTTGCACCGGCCTAAAGGTATTGCGCTGAAGATGGTATCCGGGCCTACCCAATACTCCCTTCACCGGCCCTAGCAACCTTGCATGCCCGGCAGTCTAGTGGCACTAGCCTCTCAGACTAGCGGCCTGCACCTTGGAGGTCATTTCTCCCCACATGAGAATTAGGGCTGCGCCACTTTCAAAGCGAAGGCATCTGTTCCCATGATCCATCGACCGCCGCAGTAACAGGTAACCATTATCTCACCAAGCAGATTTATCGTTTATCAACAAAATATTGTGATCGAGGGATCAATTGGGAGACGCTCTAGGTCAAGGCCATAGCCTTCCACCACACTTGGTCTTGTGGATGGAGCCACCCCAACTGGGCTTGCCTCACGAATTGGCCACACCACCATGATGGGAAAGCTAAAGACCTTCCGACGGTTAAGTCGAACTCGGCTGAAACTCAGGCCCTCAACACCACCAAACAGTCTCTCATCATCCACAAACACGCCTTTTTAAAGGGGTCGATTTGTCCATTAGTGCTTGTTAGTTTAGTATGCAATAAATATCCCGCCTTGGTCTACTCGCCAAGCGACCCACTCTCGGTGTTCACTTCGTCTTCTTCCGTCCCTCGGGCCGCACCCTTCGTTACCCTATGACCATCCAGTGATAGCCCATGGCTTGCCCGAAACAATCGCAGTCAATCCACCGATGAGAGTGCGAGACGAGAGAAATGAAAAGCAAGGCTCCGAAAACGGGCGGAGACGAACTCACGGCTGTTAGATAAACTGTGGTGAGACACCTTGCTACGTAAAGATCTATCTGACTGTGGGAGGGGGAAGGGCTTCCTAACCGGCGAGATGCTAACGAAGAGCTTTAATACCTTTAATTTAATTACTAGAAAGACCAATATCATGTCGTCTGGTTCAGCAGAAAAGGAGCCGGATGCCAGAAGGATGTCTCGCGGCCATCCCCCTACCGTCACTGTAGCGGCAGCAGACAGGGATTTCACAGCGCTAACCAGCCGCAATGGTTTAATCTACTAAATTTTCTTTTGTAGTTGGCCATATTAACCACCTTTGTGTAGGAGTAATTTCTCACCTCCCCCTCTCGTCTTTCTTCATTTGAGTGTCCACATGGTGACAGATTTTGATTATAAAGTAAACGCCGAGGGCATTAGTATGATCTGTGCTCGCTCCCATGGAGGGTAGACCGTGGATTCACGCATTGCTTCCGTTCTGGTGGTCGAATGCTTGATCCCCACTAGCGTCCATTTTAAGGCGTATAAATACTCGGGCCGATGCCCGCCTACAGACTCAGGTCATCATCACTCACAGCATCTACCGTTTCAGCTCTACCCCCCATCAACCTTTCATTGACCTGACATTCTCCCAATCTCTTTCTACCCCTCTCAGCTTCCACCATGTACTTCACCCGCATCATCACCATCACCGCCGTCGCCTCCGTTGCCGTGGCTACCTGCGGCCTGGCCGCTTCGACTCTGTCTTTCGATTATACCTCTTCCCACGGCGCCCATCAGGAGCTCGTCCGCCGTGATACTGTTGTCTCAATTCCCGCTAGAGGCTCTCATATCCAGCCCCTGGACCGTCACTCCTCTGCAAAGGCCGCTGTGAAGCAGGATGAAAGGCAGCAGGGCGAAAAGAGGAAGATTAAGAAGAGCGGTGCTGGTGCTGCTTCCCTTAGCAACCCTACTGCTGCTCCTGGAAGTGGATTTGCCGCTCCTATGTAGGTCATCCAGGAACCGCCTTCGTAAGGACCTGAAAATTATAACGCATGTCTCGCCTACAGTTCAAACTTGAAGTGCTTTTACGGTATTCTTACTATTAGACACCATGCGCCGTAGCACTTTCAGCGAACTCATTCAGTGACCAAATCCCATGTACTGCGGTGTGTTAATAATGAAATATATTATACTGTGGGAGATGATGCAGTACCCAGTTGGTTAACAGCGGTTGAATGGACGATGGAGTATACACGGCGATGGCATGTGTGATGATGCTACTAGGGATTAGCGGGCGCGAGGGTATGGCGGTTGGGATGATAGCTATCTTTTATTGCGTAGCGGCCCCGGAGGATCTTTCATACTGAAATATGTCCTGCGTTCTCCGTAGCTGGCTGCCGCTTGAGTTAGAAGGGAACCCAAGGAAGGCAGTGCGGGGCGGGGCTAGCGCCCAGGCGGAATAAGAAGGCAGCTGTGAGGCTGCCGGGTCAATAAAGGAAGAAGACTGGTGGAATCTAAGTCCTAAAAGAATAGAGGCAGAGGTTCCTGTCAAGAAGGGGCGACGTCCGACAGATCAGGAAGGTTGGAGTCGCTGTAAATGGATAGCTGGTGTATGGAATAATTAATAATAGGTAGAGAAAAAGGGCGGAGATGCCACAACCGCTCGGCTCAGTAGTTTAAGGCGTGTCACTGTAACTATAAATCGACAGGCTTGATTTAAATTTAACGGTGCACAATCCTAATCTTCTGTCTTGTGAAGTGCTCACTCGTCAAGGGGTTAGTCATGCCAAAGGCGCGTGTAAAAGATTTATAGGCTTCCGCAATCCATCAGGCCTAAGTACATCGACTAATGTATGTATGTATAATATGGTCGGGGGATGTGAAAACATGGTGCGTCTAGTAGCTTGCGCTGTGCATAATCTACCACCTAAGGATCCTAGGCCTAGTAGGTATCGGCATCCAACCCATATTCTCCGACTCACCATCTGCCGCGTAAAATGCGGGCGCCTGGTTCCACAGTTCTGTCAATCGCGAGGCCCTCTTAGACCTCACATATAGCTTATGCCACTGGAGGTACCAATTGTTACACTGGGTATGAGCTGGATCTCCTTTAACGAAGTATTGACGGATACCAGACGCCCGACGTAATGTTCTAAGGATAGCCTAGTTTCCTATTCAAACGCGCTCAACTTCAATGTTTTATAAATCGGAGTTCTTGAGACTCCGACCAATTGACTACACAGCCCGATACTCTGCACCGCCCATATGAGCTCGCCAAGTGGTTCATGACGATGGTCCTAGGGGCGTTAAAAAATAACTCAGAATAGGATCACAATCGTATAGATATTTTAATGGCGATTAGGAGCGAACCAATACTGGCTGACTCCTAAATTACTCGTCGTCGCTAGCGTTTCCTAACTCCTGGTAGGCGGTAGGGTCGGTCATGCTGGAGCTGTCGCTGCCATCATCGCTCTTATCCTCGTCGACCGACTCCACTTCGCCTTGCTTCTCATCGGTTGAGGCAGGCAGCGTGATCACCTCTGCCGCTTCTTCCTTTTTCTCTGCGTTGGACGCTACAGGGGCGGTGGCGCCAGTCGCAGATAGGGATTTCCCGCCTTCGGGGTCGGTATCACTGGCCGAGTCGATAGCTGCGGGTGCCTCCGTATTGGGCGTTGCGTCGTCATCTGCGCCATTGTCGGCGGCGGTGGCCCCGATAGCTGCGCCTCCCGCGACCATTGCTGTTCCGGCGGCAGCAGCTGTCGCTATCGGGACAGCCCTGGGGGGACTGAATCCCGGCACCGCTATTGGCCGTACGGCACGCTCCGGCATGAGGGAGACGTGACGGGTACGGCCCGCGCTATCCGCAGTTCCGGTAGCGAAGGACTGCCGGCGCCCCGTTGGGTGTCCACCGGCAACGGCCGAGAACCCACCTTGCACTGCTACTTCGCTTACCGAACGTGGCTTACCTGCGCTGATCTCCTTTCCGCCCGGGGCCACCGGGTAGGCCGGTCGGAGTACCTGCTGAAACTCAAAGTTGTTTTCGTGGTGGGCCAAATCCCCAGGGCCGGCGGTTTCGCGCAGAAACGTGGCATAGCGGAGAGCCATGACCACCTGGACGTGGGCGGCCTCGAGGGCCATGTCAAGCGGCTGAACGCCATCGTTGTCCATCACGTCTAAACGCGCGTTCTTCTTGAGGAGAAACCACACGAAGGACGCGTCGTCGACCGCCGAGGCGTAGTGGAGGCAAGTGCGCCCGTCTCCGTCCACAGCGTTGATGTCAGCAAACCAGTGCAGGAGGAACTCGACCGACACGTAGCTGCTTTGCAGCGCGGCCTGGTGCAGGGCCGTCTTGTAGTTCTCTGTTTCGTTGCGATAGTTAACGTTCGCGCCCAGCGCGATGCACCCGAGGGCCTGTGCCAGATCACCATGTTGGACGGCGAGCCACATGCGCTTGAAGGGAGGGAGTGCAAGAGTGCGGAAAAGTGAAGCGAAGGACACGGGGCGTGTGGGTGCGTTAATGAACTGGGAAAAGCTCGTTTTCGACGACAGCGAGAAACAGATAGGAGTCCTGATCTCCGGGGTATCCGGGCGGGGATTACTACGTAACCATGGCCAAGCTAGTGCCTTACCTCGTCGAACGGCGATTGGTGTGGGTCGGCTAGTGAATCGGTCGGTTCCATAAAGCTCTTATTGACGTACTTGTCCACGATCCACTTCGCCTTGTCGGCCCTAAAAATGAAGGGGAGGTCGTGGCAGTTAGGGATGGGTGAGCAAGTTAGAATAGGGTACCCGCCTTTAGGAGCTAGAGAGCGCCCGTGGCGGGTGTGTTGGTTGACTCAAGACTGATTGCAGCGGGGATTTACCTGGGTGTGGCCGGGGTAATCTTAGCAGGCATATCCGGCCCGGCGCCGAGGCAGGCTTCGAAGATATTATTCACCACCTGATTGCCTAACCGCAGCATCACCTGTGTGGGAGACGTGTCATTTTTAGTTTACAAGAGACAAATATAGGCGGGTGCGTTAGTGAGGAAACAGGCCGTCAAAGAGACACGTATGGCCATCATTGGTACATCTGAATCGTTCCCAAGGGACGAGGCCGGCCCTTAGGCCACGGGGACTTACCTGTACTTGCTCAGGTTCCCACTTGTCCAAGGTCAGGGATCGGACCTTGGAGACGTGGACGCCGAGACTGCGATGGATACCTGAGCAGTCAATGCACAGGATAGTACCCATGTTGATGGAGGCCCACGCGGGTTCTGTATAAGGGGAAATGTGAGAGGAGGTTTCTTGTGAGCAGGTATGCAGGATGATAAGGATTCCGTCGCCGATCGTAGGCAGGTCCAGCCAGCATCATCCCACTTGCGAACCTACCTTGGGAGCCGCAGTCCGCGCAGTGATCGTTGCCCGGCACGGCCAAAATCCGATCGATCATCTCCTGGCGTGACGTATCGCTGGCGTTGGGATCGATCTGGGCCACAGTGGGACTGGCTTCCACCGACTGCGGAGAGTCCATGGGTTGCCCAGCAACTTTTTCGGTATAGTAGCACTGTTCAATGGCACACTGAATGCAGGTGATCCAGTCCTTTAAGTCCCGTTCAGACTGGGCCTGCAGCACGTAGGTCTTTGTGGGCGAGATGATTTCAAAGCAGAAGCGGCGTTCGGCTTGTGGTGCCAGCTTGACCGTCGAGACTTGGAGGTTGATCGTTTCCTGGTCCTTCTCCTACGTGAGGTGCGGGCGGCGGGAGAGGATGGTAAAGGAGTAGGACATGTAAATGTTAAGTGGCGGTGGCATGGTGATAACCTCGCCCACACAGCGGACACCATTCGTATTGAACACAGTGGTCTTACCTTGTTGCGATCGCAGTGGACGAGTGACCCCTTCTGAAGCTCAAAGTATCGCCGATTCCAGCTGGCCATGAGGGTGTAGCTGGTGCGCAAGAATAGGTATCCGGACTTCTTGATGGCGACATTAGCCTTCTTGCTCCCCAGGAACTGCTCGGGGCCCAGCCCCTGGCCGATGAAGTTCGCTGCGTCGGGGTCAGCGGCAACGTCCTTGTTGAGCTGCCGTTTCAATGTCTCGGCCTCGTCGATATCCTGGCGATACCCAGCACGCAGCTGGTGCAGGTGGTCGGTCAGCTCCCGCATCATGGGCTCGAGGTCTTTGAGCATCTCGTAGCCCTGGTGGAAAAAGGCGTACTGGGTGAACATGAAGGCCAGGACGTATTCGACAAACTCCAAACGCTTGACAGAATTGGCGTCGGAGAGGGCGATGGCGTACTGCATGGATTTATCCAAGTAGGCCGTCTTACATAATTGGGCGTCGCGCTCTCCGTCCGGGATGCTGGGGTCCTTGGGGCGTTTGGCCATCACTTTGTTGAGCGTATAGTCGTAGTCGTCGCTAGACCGGTCGAATTGCTTCTTCAAGTCCTTGACGGGCTGAAGTTCGTGTTTAACAAATTCCTCCAGCGGGTGGACAAACACATCCATCAGCTGGGCGGCCTGCATGGTCCGGTTGCGCTCAATCTCGCGGATTGTCTGACAGAACTTGTCGACTGTGTTACCGACGGTGTCGGTGGGGTCAAAGGCGGACTGGGTGAACCCGCCAAGTTCGTCCGTGAACTGGGTGTACTTGGAACTCAGGTCTATCATGTGGAGTAGGCACGGGCAAAGCGTAAGGTGTGAGCAATGAGAGCGCAGCCGACGGCAGAGAAATCTCCCGGTTGCACAAAAGCTCCCCCCCGACACGACTTATAGTCAGTATCGACCGGCTTGTCCCACCGGCTCGATGGGCCCGACTTACCCTTGGAGGTCTCGGCAGCGGCCCGGCTCATCTTGGTCAACCCGCGCACGGCCGTTTCGTACCGACCCACGAAGTCCTCCTGCTCATGGAGCCGGGACCGGTAGGCCGGGGCATCCCGTAAACAGTCCCGCAGGTCGAGGAGCATCGTGGTCTTTTAGAAGGGGTACAAAATAGGTAAACGAAGGGCGATCGGCTTTAATAGGGCAGGGGCGATTGAGTAAATGGGCGGGCTATGGTGTGGCAAGGGAGAAGGAGGGGGGATGGGCCAGCGCAGGCAGGCGGATGAGCTGTAGGGCAAGGCTGGGCAACCACCTCGGGTTGCCAGGTCGGGCGGACTTGGTAAGGTGGGGCGTATAGGGCGACAGCCAGCTTGAGTGGGCCTAGAGGGAGCGAAAAACCGGCATAATTGGTTAGTTGACTAACGGGCCAGTCCACCACTAGGGCTTTGTACGCCCGCCTTACACCGTCGGTCTGCCTGGCTGGCTCCCTACTCTAGCCCCCAAAGTCTGGAACCACCCGCACCCTCTTCCCCTCCCCAGGCCGGCGGGGTAGGGTTACGCACCTTCTCCCACGTCCACCGTACTTCTGAAGGCGCCAAAGCTCCGCCGCCTCCCTGCGGCTGCCTAGCCCACCAACCGTTTAAGCGCATTCCTTCTTCCACCTTTAGTTAACTTTTCCCTGTCGCCTTGCTCATGTCCAACTGTGTTACGCCCCAGAGCTGCCCTTACCACCCATTCACCCTCCACCTCTTTCATGGCCACTGCCGAGCCGCTGCGGACCTCGTTCGCCATCTGGCCGGCCAGCTCAGGGTCCGCCACGACAGTGGACCCCGTCGACTGGACACTCACCCGGCAACTTCGGGCCACCACCGTCACGGCCCTGGCCACCACGCCTCCTACCCTCGTCGTTCCGACGACCTTCCGCCTTGTCCTCGGCCTTCACAGTGGCGCACTGGTAATCGGGACTGTCCACTATGGTGAGACCCACCGCAGTGACGGCGGGCTGCAGTTCCGCCCGACATGCCAGGCGTCTGCCCACACCGCCCCGATTGCTATTCTACAAGTACTCCAGTACCCGGCCGATGCCCCCGAAGGCTTCGTCTGGGCCGTCCTGAGTATTACACGCCGCGGCGAGGCCCGCCTGACCGCTCTGGATGACGGCCACTGTCTCCGCCGGCACCCCAACGTGTACCCCGGGAGTGGCGGTGTACCGCAGACCCTGTGCGTCACCACGACCCAGGTAACCCTCGACCGCCCCACCCTGGGCTTCCTCGCCGGGACCAGCCCCACCGTGGCCGTGCTGGATCTGCTCACGCTTGACGTCATCACTGTCTGGCCCCAGGCCGATTGGGTGGCCGGGTTGGCTTGCCACCACCACATGGATGCACCCGGTGGTGCTCACCCGAGTCGACTCTGGGCCGTCACATGTACCGTGGACGGTACGCTGCAGACGTGGGACATCGACCTCCACGTTCTGCTGGCCGACCACGCCCTGTGGCACTCGTGGCTGCAGGGTACGGAACCGGTAGCGCCGCCCGTTGATGCGCCCCGTCGACATGACCCGTTTCGCCTCACAGGGCGGTACACTCAGCTAGGGGACCGTGTCCGTCACCTCACGCTCCACGCCCGGGACCCAAGCAAGCTACGATTCGCGGTGGTATTTCGCAAGGGCGCCAAGGTGAGCGCCGCGATGCGACCCGTTTAAGGGGGAGTATAACGAGCGTAGGTTTGGTCACCTATGT
Organism: Tieghemiomyces parasiticus; assembly: GCA_027575765.1. Lineage (NCBI taxonomy): Eukaryota > Fungi > Kickxellomycota > Dimargaritomycetes > Dimargaritales > Dimargaritaceae > Tieghemiomyces > Tieghemiomyces parasiticus. The sequence goes on along the minus strand of JANBPT010000323.1, from coordinate 32,373 downwards.
CCAGGTGCCGTTTACAATCACAGCCATATTCACTTCCACTCCCGCTTCACTTACCTTCTCCCCTTCACTGTCTCTCACCAGCTCTTCCGTCTCGAGGATAACGTGCTCACTGAAAGCGTGCGCTGGTCCGTCCCTGTGGGAGATCGGTCGGACCTCCGGGCCGCGGCCTTTGTCAACGGTGGTACGCGGCTCTGCCTGTGGGACCAGCTTGGCAACGCTCTTTTCGTCGATACCGCCTCGCCACCAACTCCCTTACGATTCCTCCAAACCCAGGGACTCGGCCACCAGCCCTCCCCAGCCACGGCTTGCGTCACAGCCTCCGCCACCGGCAACCCCCAGGAGAGTTGTGATTTCTACGTGGCCTGGGTCAACGCCCCCGTCCAGCCAGGTCTCCGTCTGTTTAACACACGCCACCCCACCCCTTCTGCCCCCTCACCGCCGCACGCATCGACGCCACTATCCGGCACAGGCGCGCTTCTCTCCCCGTCACCAGCGTTATCTGTCCGCGACGAAGGTAGTCCGGCCTTCGGGTCGGCGCGTAAATCTCCCGCCCCGCCGGCGCTGAGCACCGCCCAATTCCAACCCCGCGAAACCGCCTCCCCAACTGTGCGCCCTCGGCCGCCGGCCCTGGGTAGTGCCGCATCCCTTCCTGGCCGACGCGTGGATCTAACCCCGATGATGGCGACTAGCCCAGCGCCGGGCAGCGGGGAACGCGCCCCAGTATCCCCTGGGTTAGCCCTGGCATTCCGCGACCTGTTAGGTCCCGGGTCGGATCACGCCGCCGGGTCGCGGCGGTCATCGTCGGTAGCGGCCTCGCCAGTCCTGCGGCCCATGTCGGCGGAAAACGATGAAATGGCAGGCCTGACGAGCGAGTCTCTCCGGACCGAAACGAGTGGCCGGTCGCACATGGCTCCACCGCCTATTCATGTTGACCCGGCCGTGACAATCCAGGGAGGTGACCGCGTCGTGCCCTCCGGCACGTGGGTCGTTCCAGCGCTACGGCCACGTTTAGACCTGAAGGGAACTACATCAGCCGTGACCTGGTCAACCGTCGGGTCTGCAGTTGATGAACGTGGGCCCCGCATATTGCTAGGTGACGCCATGACAGGCGATGTCCTAGACGTGGCCGCCGACGGCCTACTTACAGTGGACACTGAAACCGACAATAGTGATGGTGACTGTACCCAGCGCTACCATTACACTGACCCTGGAGATACTCCGGGGCCTTGCACGGCCCCACCCACCTGTATACTGGCGCTAACCTCGGCCCATTCCAAGGCGGAAGACACTGATCCGCACGTTGTCGTCGGTGACTTGGGCGGCCAGCTGTCCATTTGGCACTCAACCGTATCCCCACCATCGCGGTGCGCTGTCGGAACCGGTCCCGTCACTTGGTTGCTTCCGCTCGACTCTCGCACGGCACGGACTTCACCCGGCGAGCACCCGGCGCCTGCCGACCTTGTCGACCGTATCCGCCACCTGGCGGTTGATTTGGCGGCCTTAGCCCCCTCTGCGCCCGCCTTTGCACACCTGCGGTCCCGTAGCCTACGTTCCGCAACGACCGCGGCCGCCTCCAATACATCAACCCGCAGGTTCCCCTCCGCCTTCCCTTCCCGCCCGCGTCGCCGATCCCTGACTGGGGCCCGCAAATCCGCTCGGCTCCGCCTCCCCACACCCCGCCTCGGTCTGGGTGTACCGGCGGGCCCACGTTCCCCGCACGACCACCACCACCCGCGGGGTAACCGGCCACGCGTCAACACCAACCCAGCTGCTACCCTCACCACTACTACCGATCCCAATGGCGCTGGTCTAGCCCGGCTTCGCATCCGCCTCGCCGCCGTCGATCCGGCCGACCTCACCCACCCGGCCTTCCCGACGCTCCTCCGCCGCGCAGCTGTCCTCCATCACCTCACTACCAGCTATATTGTCGTGGCTACCGCCGACCGCAGCCTTGTCCTCGTCGACTTGGCTAATCACCGCGTCCTCGCGGCTACTCCACCCACCCCCCATACTATGGGAACGGTGAGGTACCACCCGGCGACGAATACGTTGCGGGTGATGTGGGATAGGGAGAGCGTGGCCGCCCATACGTGGTCCCTGCCGAAGCCTTTCATGGATCCGATGCCCCTGCTGGCCCCGCCAAACCCGGCGGACGGTGGACCCTCGGAAGTCGTATTTGGGTTCCCACCAGCGTACACTGCGGCGGTCGATCCGGCGGTGGCTGTTACACCCGGCCTGACTTTGCCGAGCGGTAAGTTGGGAGATTGGTCTATCGAAATAGCTAGTGTGTACCACCGACCCACCTTAAGTTTTCAAGTCTAACGCCCTCCCCCCTCGCCCGCCACGGCCACTTTTCCTCGTTCCCTCTCCTATCCACCAGGCCGTGTACTCTATCACCTCGTTACTCTTGATGCTCGCGCGGCTATCACTGCCATACGATCGCCGACCTCTTCAGAAACGGACTCCACTTCCCTACTTGCCGCCCCGTCCGGCGCAGCCGCCCGGCTCCTACTCCGCGCCGTATTGCCCTGGAGCCTCGACCCGGCCCTCGACGACCACGCCCGCCGTGTCCTACACATTGTCCCACCAGCTCGCTCGTACCTCCCAGCTGCCGTCGATGCCTTTGACGGCCGCGCTGTAATCCACCACACCCCTTCCTCCGTCAGCACCACCACTATCGCTCCCTGGACGGTAAGTGGCCACACAACGGCTGGTCGACTCCTCACCCTCCTAGCCATGCTCTACGCTGTCCTGGGCGCCCCCGATCGTGAGCGTGAACTCCTCCCATACATTACCTTCCTGGGTGGTCTCCTCCCGGATGCTGTGGGTCCTGGGTTTTGCCTCCCAAACCTCGCCCGTCTGGCCGCCTTCTGGCAAGACCGTGACAACGGACTGCAGCAAACCGCCCGAATGCTCCTGGGCACAACTTTGCAGCGCCTGGATCCCGCAGCCATCACTGCGTTTACCGAGTTTTGGGCCATGTTCGTACCGGGCCCAACGTCTCCGGCTAACACTAGTAACGGGGCCCACCCGGGCCCGTCCCACCGCCCGCGCTCCATCCACCCGGCCACTACGGCCGTCCTACTGCTGGGCGCAGTGGGCGCGGATGAGCGGGACGCACTACCGGATGATCTCCGCCGTCGGGTCGCCGAGGCACTGCTGTGGATCCTGCGGTCGCCCAATGCCCGCCCGCCCGCCCGTGCGGTGGCCACTGAGGTGGTGTCCCGCGGGTTTACGACGTGGTCACCCTACCTCGACGGCACCCAGTTGGTGCGGACTTTAGTATTGCCCCGGGCTTGTACCACCGCCCCCGATGCCGATGAACTGCAAGCCCGTAGTGCCCTCCTACGTGTAACGGCCCTGGCCCCCGCCCTGGTGGCCTCCGCCCTCAATCTGGATTTACTGGTCACGGGGAATCTGCAAGACCGCCGGGCGGCCCTGAGGGTCCTCGGGTACTTGGCGCCCCGCCGGGCGGCCGCCCTCGCCCCGTTCTTGGCCCGCCTAGTCGATACCGTCGTACAATCCCTTGATCCGCGCGTCCCTGAGGTCCGGAAGGGTATGGTCGGAGCGGTTACCCAGTGTTTGCAGGAATTGGTTCGCACGTAAGTACGACTGTGACATTGGATTCCATCGGTAGGGCCTCGAAATGCAGCCACCCTTGCCCGAGAGACGCACCATAAAGCGGGCCAGCGATCTGGACACCGCCATTAACCCGAAATTGCTTACCCTCGTATTCACACTTTCTGGTCCCAGCTACCCGAGCCTTGCGTTCCACAGCGCCACGCAAAAACTGGCCCTCGGAACGCCCGAAGGAGCCGTCGTCGTATTGGACCTACGCACTGCCACACACTGCCTGGTGCTCGAAGGCCACCGCTTACCGGTGGTTGCGGTCGGGTTTTCACCCGACGGCCGACATATCGGCTCGTACTGCGCCGGCGAGAACCGCCTGGTTGTGTGGGAAGCCACCACCAACCTATTTAGTATGCTGGCCTCGTCGTTCTTTGCCACCATGAAGACCCGCGGCCGGGCGCGTACCCATGACCTGGATACCCACCCTCGCTCGGCATCGCCCGGGACCTCCGCGGGGGAGGGCACCGGTCGGTTGTCGTCATCGTCATTGGCGACTTCAATGGAAACACCTGAATCCCGATCGAACGGGACGGTGAGCGCCACCCGACCCAGTCGCGAGTTTCGAACCATCCCGGCCAAGGAACTGCTGCCGACGGGTCAGGGTAACGTGTTGGCCGATGGGGAATTTATTAAGCATACCCGCCTCGATTGGCCGTCCGATCACACCGTGCGGTTGAGTTTGTGGGGTCACGTCTTCAATTTCTCGACCTAGATGGACCCGAACTCAGATTACTGGTACCTAGCGCCACTGGCCGGGCCCAAGCTATAAATGTCAGTATCTAATTTTCCATGAAGGGACCAGACAATCTGTCTTCCCGGCCTGGGTGGGATGCTGGCCAGGTTGAATTCACACAGTCGGATAATAGGTGTAGGGTGAGGATGAGGGGCTATTTGTCGCTACTGGTCAGGTTGAACCGCACGCACTTTCATTACGCTGGTAGTCCTTTCGAGCCGAGACGGATGAAACGTCTCAGCTTTGGCGTTACACGCCGCAATAAAACGTCCTCTTTCAAGCTAGACACAGAGTGTAACTGACATGAATATGGCCGGTTAATTTTTCAACCGTCACAACTCATGACATTCGGCTGCAGAAATCATGGAGCAAGGGTGGCGGGTAGACGCGGCGTTCGCGTCAGGGGCGAAGGTGAAGCCGGGCAAGCCAAGGCCCAGGTAAGACATGAGAAGAGCAGGCCGGGGGGAGGGCGTACACCCTGGAAAATAAAATATAAAATACGCCACACCGACTCGCGGGCCTCACCTGCAAACAGGCGGAAGACCCTAGGGGGTGGGATTGGCGGCTAGGGACGTGACCTTCGGATGTAACTTACCCTGTCACAGACTGCCGTGCTGTCATGGGTATGGTCCACCGTCGCTTCCTTTTGCAGTGCTGGGCGGCGCTAGCTGGCGCTAATGACGCTTCGTCCGCTCACCACGACCCCTACCCTCCAACGTGCTTGACACACCATCCCGGATAAATTCAATATTAAACGCTAGGCTTGAGTCTCGGCACACACGTGTGTACAGCCAGACATGGTATGGCGTAGTAAAGAAACTAAACCCCCTACCCACCCGCCCCCGGCCTGGCCCTAGCCCCAATACCCACGCTTTGTTCAATGCTATATGACATTCGGGGGTCAGCAATCAGTTGGGGGGTTTTTCTCGTCACTGTTTCGGGATGGCCTCTAGGGCCTTACGAGTGCCATGGTCGGCTCCCCTGCATGCATTGGCGGAATGGATGGCAGGTTTGTCTGCAGGTGTTCCAAAAGGGCATTCCGTTCGAGCTCATTAGTGGCGCAAGTACATAGTCAGCGTGATGGATGTCTTGGCTATTGGTTTTAAGGCACCGTGCAAGGTGATGGTCGTCATGTCCCCACACCGTGACCTCGTTCTTACCGCCTCGATTACAGGCGCTAAAGATTGGCCATTGGGATGTTGCACACTCTAGCGTGCTATCCAAGGATTAGATGGCTGCAGGGCCAGTGTGTCACTCTACCTATATCCATTTATCTCTCGCGGGCCATCGTCGACTCTGACGTAGCCCTGCACGGCGCAAGGTCAGCTGACGCTGACGGTAAGGAAGCTGGTTGCCACTCCGCCTCCCTGGCCTCGCTCACTGGTAATCTCAGCGCCGCCGCCGAAACCCGGCGATATATCCAACTGAGAAGGTAACGTTGGCAGATTCACAACCTGTCGCCATATCCACTTTAACAAGCTATGTTCAAGCACACCGACTATCAAATGATCGTGGACAAATCGGCCCGTGTTTTGTGCTGGACCCATTCTAGTACCGGAAGGTGGACCTCTATGTAGCCTGCCACACTCAGCCGATTTTTAATCGGTGCACCCACTGAACCGACGCGCAGTTGAGTGATGGTAACCATTCATTAGGGATCCGTTGGGGCCCTTTAAGCCCTACATTGCCCTCAGCAAACAGCCATGAGTACCGTGCACTCACTCCTCGTGCATTGCCTGGAATATTGGCTCCCACGGTCGTCATCCATCTTCTATATAACGATGAACTGCTCTGCAAGGGTTGACTGGCCGTCCAGCACTCTGCAAAATTTTCATTCGACGTTGACAATTCTCGACGCCAGGGGTCGCTAGAGACGTACAAAAGGGGGGGGTCGAAAACCGTTGCACTGGCAGAGAGTGAGCAGAAAACGTACCTGGCAGTAAGAGAAATATGGAGGGAACCGTAGTAGGCCGTGCCTATCGCGACGAGGGCCGGTGGCGCCACACTTCCCTTCGGGCGGATGGCGGTCGCTTCGACGTCGGATGGGGAAGGGAGGAAAGGGAGGGAAGGACCACTGTGTTCTGGGTGTACCAATGGAGTGCCCCGGCCAGGGACGCACAGGACGACAGAAGCGGGAATACCGCGCCGCCAGCATCGTAGGCGTTGGCCACAGGACCTGCAGGCACCATGCTCTATGCACCTTCTCCCGCCAAGGTGTATTTTGTATGCACTGTCGGCCAAACCGGTCTTGGCGAGGCGAAGAGGACGACGAGGCGGCTCGGAGGCACAAGATGGGGAGGGGTCTATCGCGCGCGACACCGGTAGTGTTGCACACCGCCTGCTCCGCTTGGTCGATTGCTGCGAGTCGGCAGCATTGGGGAAAGTGAGGTCTAAGCCTGTATGCTCCTGCCAGACACGCATGGGAGTGGGGTCAGCCGGCTATCCGAGCGACGGGAAAGCGCTCCTTCTGTGAAACCCCGAGACAGGCATAAAAGGCCCGTGGTAGCCCCGCCCCTATCTCTTATAGACCGTATTGCTCTCCTCATCCACTTTGCTAGGGCTGTCCCGTTATCCTCCCTATCGTGCCCATCCCACCACTTGTCTCTCCATTGGTTTCGGAACACCATCACGCTACTGGTGCCAAAGACCAGCGTTAACCTTAGCCCGTGCTCCCCCCTTTTTTCTCTCTTTTTCTCTTGTCCCAACCACGCCCATTCCGCTCATCAGTTCCCTCTGCATTCCTAGCATCTCACCGCATCGCAACCTCCGCATCTGGCGATAGGCAACTTGGTCTCCTTACACGCTAGCTTCCCGATTGCGTGAGAATTTCGCTTCCTTGTCGCCCCCCCTGGATTCCACTGCTCACTTCTGTGCGCTTTTTTTTTTTGGGACATTAATGTGGAGATTTCCTGGGTGACACTCTTGATTATCGCAGCGAATCCTGCGACCCTCACTCCCACTCTTGCCTCCTTTCATCACCATCCTTCACGCGCCAGACTCCCCGTGCCAGTCGAAAACAACTACCCCTTGCCGCTTTATTGCAGACTCCCTGGCTGCACACTCTATTTTGCGCTACACCGCCTCCCCCCCTTCCCCTCTCAACAGGACCGGTCGACGTGTGTCGTCCCTTTGTCGAACAAGCACCCACCACTTAATATATCATCTGGCAGTGGGCGATTTCTAGAAGCTGACCAAGCGAATGCATCCGGATCCTTCACATCATGGAAAAATGCCGGTGACCTCCGCTTCCCAGTCACCGTCGTCTTCGGCGGGTGACTACGAAGACCCACCCGAAGAGGACGACGACGAGGACGCGGGCGGGGGTGACTGGCAGCCAAGTGACTGCAGAACACCCGTGTCGCCAAGGGCCGCGCCCAGCACTGCCCCGCCGGGAAACTTGTTATCACCGAGCACTGTGGCAGAGTCGATCGACGGCGCCACGGGCCACGCCGGGTCCCTCAATATAAATACCAATGCCCCCCACCCGACTGCCCACTCTAGCCGGTCTCCCACCCTTTCTCCCCATTCCGCCCGCGCCTTCCCCGTCGCCGGTTCACATCTCATTACCTCCACAGCCCCACCGTTCCACCACTCGCCTGCGTCCCTGCCGGCGGCTACTTCCGTCTCCACTCTTGCGACACCGGCACAGCCTGTCTCTCGTTCCTCAGCAACCCTCCATTTGGGGGAAGCGACTACTATCACGCATCACGACCTCACCACCTCAGACCCCGTCTACGTCCCCAGTGGCCGCGATTCCATGGACGACGCCCCGCGGGGTGCCTCTGGACGCCGCTCGGCAGGCTACTATCCACGCTCCTCTTCTGACACTGCCCCCATGTTGCCCGAGCCGGACGGCCCACGCCCGGCTGACACCGCCGGTGATGCCTCATTGGCGCAATCTGCGACAGCCCGAGCTCGTCGTCCCTCCGCCCTCTCGGGTCGGGACGACTCTGCTAATGCCGAGGTTGATAACGGCACTAACAACGGTGGTGGCGGGGGGCTCACTTTCCTACCCTTCGACGTCATTGACCCGGACTACACATCTCAGCGCCGTTACCACCGTGCTTCTGACCGGTCACCCACCACATCGCCCGCTAGCTCGTCCACTCGAAACCCGTTCGCCCTCTTGGCCCGTCGGTTCGGCAATACGCGCGGGTCGAGCGGAGAGAACGGTGCCCACCACACCCGCGGAGCGCACAGTGGTATAGTTACCATCGCCGACGGTATCATGCCCGACGGCCGGGCCTATGACGCCGATGCCCGGCGCAACGTGTTTGGCGACCACGACCAGCCGCTGCGTCGCTACTCCACCACCGCCATCAATGTGCCGGAGGCCCGCCCCATAGGCCCGGCCACCACGGAAGAAGCGAACAGGATCGCCGCCGACCGATCGGCTGCCGATGTTTCCGCCACCCCTCCGCACGCATACCATCTCTACAATGATGGGCCGCCGAACCGCGTGACGCGGCCCCGCCGGTCGCGAAGTCGCGTGCATTCCCGGCTTACACGCTATGGGGAGAGCCCCTCCCTACACCCTTTCGAGATGGCAGTGGAGAACGTGGGTCTTTTCCATGACCCGCTGTTCGGACTCCCCACCCTTGATGCCCACTCTGGGGCCGCCACCGGTATAATGGACATCCCGGCCTATGGCGCCGCGACTCGGTCAGGTCTTCGCCGACGTCCGCGCAGCCTTTCCTCGTCATCATCGGAATCCGAATCAACCAGTACGGCATCCTCGTCGACTGAGTCCGAACGACGGGACGCACCGGGCGTGCTTAGTCCCGTGGCCAATGTCACGGAGCCCGGGATCCCACGCACCCGTCGGCGCTCCACCGTCCCGCACGCCCCCGCCGATAACTACCCGTTGGGCGGACCGGTCCGGCCCTCAGACATCATGCACGATTCCTCCAGGGGCATGTCCCTGTCCCGACGGGCGCGTCACAAACGGCGGGCCGAGAGGACAGCCGGGCCGAACACAGACACCGACCAGGTTCCGCCGGCAGACCAGGAGGCGTCCCCGCGTAATTCCGCCAGCCGCCGGCGGCCCCCGATGCGCTACTACCACCACCCCTTACCGGCCGCCATGAACCCACTGGCCCCCGTGATGCGCAACAACGAGGCTGCCCAGATGCGGTGCTGGTGGAAACGCGAACTGTTCTTGTTAATGGAGGACCCTTCCTCAGGATGGTGCGCCTTCGCCATCAGCGTGTTTATCGTGTTTGTCATCATTTCTGGCACAGTTGTCACCATCATCGAGACCATTCCCTCCCTGCTGGTCCCCCATCCGGAGGCGTGGTTTGTGTTTGAGTCGGCGATCGTGGGTATCTTCACCGCCGAGTTCATCCTGCGTCTCATCGCGCACAGTGACAACCGCCGCCAGCTCTTCCGCCACGTCTTTTCGGTGCTAACGGTCGTGGACCTGGTGGCCATCATCCCGTACTATATTGAGTTGGGTGTGGACCGGGACCGGACCTTTGAGTTTCGCTTCACCGCGATCCGACTGCTCCGTCTCTTCCGGGTATTCAGCGTGTTCAAGTACTCCAACCTCCTGCAGCTGTCGGTCGAGGTGATGCTCATCGCCACCCGGCGCAGTATCGATGCTCTGATGGCTCTTATCTTCTTTATGATTATGGCTATGCTCATCTTCTCTACCATCCTGTACTACTTTGAGCGCGGCCAATGGGACGCGGCCCAGGGGGTTTTCATCAACCGGGTCGGTGACCCCTCGCAATTTGACAGTATCCCGGCTGCGCTTTGGTTCGCGTCCGTAGCGGTCACCACCACTGGCTTCGGCGACGTGGCCCCCAAGACCGTGGGCGGCAAGATCTTCACCTTCCCACTCATCGCCATCGGGCTGTTACTCATTGCCCTGCCGTCCATCATCGTCGGTCGTGAGTTCACGGTGGTGTGGCAGGCTATGAAGCTGCGCCGTCGGAAAGAGATCCAGCTCGTCCAGCAGGCCCAGCGCGAGGCCCGTAGGGAGGCCCGCCGCCAGGAGAAGCGCCAGTTACGCCTGGCGGCCCGCCAAGCTGCTTCCAGTCTAGACGGGTGCGGTCGCGGCAGTGGGTCTGGTCGCGATGGCGATGGCAGTGGCCCCGGCTCGAAAGGAAAACTTCCAAGCGGAGACGCCACGGTTAACGGTAAGGCCAAACGGGGCGACGGCAGGGTGACTGGCGATTCCTCGCACACCCTGGCCGTGTCCAGCCGGTCCGCCGCGTCAGTAACCCGCAAACCGGCGTCCCCGCCCGACGCCCAAGTTATCGAGATCCCTGAGAGTGACGTCGACGGCGCGGCACCGCCACTGCTAGAGGGCCGTCCGAACAAGACTACCGCTCGCCCGTTTGCGGGGACCCGGCGCGGTGCTCGTTCAATCGATTCCAACGGTAACGCCGGGGGAATCGGCCCGTACTCTACGGTCCTCAGCAACGAAACCCGAGTGGACGAGGAAACGCGCACCAGTGTCGACTCGCGCCAGTCGGAGCCCGATATGGACCACCGGCACCCGCGGTTCCTGTCCAGTGCCCGCAACCCCTACCGGTTTGACGATGACCGGAAGCGGCTGGGCCGTAGTAATAGTTACGACTTGGAACGGACGACGACTAAGGACCTTCATCACTACTCACCCGACGAGGACTTTGTGGCCAAGGCGATGGGGCTTGGTATGACCCGTTCCCCACGGCATAAGAAGCGCCGACCGTCAGCGGCGGCCGTCCGACGTAATGATCACCACCGCGGGCCTGTGCCGCCGGGCCCTGTCCACAGTCACCTCCAGCCTCCGGGCCAGCCCCAACCGAAGCGCCAGCACCATCCGTGGAGCCTGCACGGCTACCGCGAGCGTCACCGCCAACCGACGGTCCACCGCAATGCAGCCACGGGTCCGATTCTCGCGGCCGCATCGGAGTCCGAACCGCGGCAGTTGGTGGGCTCAGGATTGGCCACCAAATCCGGAATGCACGGAGCTGGCCATTTCCCCCAGCATAGAGTGCCCGATCGGCTGTCCCATACCGACGACAACGACGTGGAGTCTCTTGACTTGGACGCCGACAGCCATGTTATCACCACGGATCCTGGGTCCTCCTCTGATGACGAGGGTGAGGACGACGAGGATTTGGATAATGATGACGAGGAAGATGAGGACGACGACGAGGACGAGAACGGGAAAAGTCAAACCAACGACATGGACGAAAACCTGTCGACCATCGACTCGGATGTAGTGTACCGCGGCTGCCTCGATGACGAGACCAAGGAACGCATCAATATGTTACCCCAGACCATCAATGATCTGAAGGCCATGTTCCACTCAATGCAGGAGAACCAGCTGACCATCCAAAAGGCCATTCTGCTCATGAGTCAGCGCATCGAAGGTATTGAGAACCGCTCCACCGGTAATTCGGGCCCTAACCTGGCGTCAGGGGAGTCCTCCAACAACTTTCTGAGCCTGAACCAGAACCCGCTCGCGCGATCAACGTCAGCCCTCCCTGTCCCCTCTCGGTCGCCTAAGCGGTCGGCGACTCGGAATAACGGGAAGGACAAGGTATTGGACGACGTTACATTACCAATCCAACGACGTACTAGCCATTCGGCCATGGCCTCCATGGCATCGCTAGTACCGGCTAGTAGCCAAGGTGCCGCCGGACCATCCTCCAAAAAGCCGCCGGGTAACCCCACAGGACCGGGACTCCGCTCCCGCCTAGGCGACCTTGCTGCATACTCAGTGTCACCTGGCAATGACCTCGCAGGTTCCGCCTCATCCACCGGCGCTGTTACCGACCCGTTCGAACGGCGCCGCCTCCATACCGCCATGACCTCTGAGCGCTCGCGTAACCTCCGTGCCCTCCTCGATCCCGTCGGTATGCCCTCCCGGCGACCCCAGTTACCCTCGACTTCCCAGGGACCCTCCGCCGCGACTACTATGACCGCCGCTGGTCTGCGGTATAAAGGCCGTGATGCCTACTTGGGACACAGCGGAAATGCACCGGCCGCCCATATCTCGCAGCGAGATGCCCCGGCTCAGTCGACCATGACCGGGATGTCAAATGTCCCGGCTCGGACCGTACCAACTAGCGCTCCCAGCTCGCGGCCAGGATCGGCTTATTACGTCGCGCCCATTCCGGCGTTCAAACCGAAAACCGCTGCGACTCAACCACCGCCGGCCGAGGAAGAGAGCCGCTGAGGCCGCGGCTGAGCCAGCTCAATTGTGGTGAAGGGGATTAAGTGAAATGATCACTTGGACGTGCTAGGTAGATTTTACCGGAGGCCACGGTGCCCTCTGCTCGCTGATACAGTAACGATCCTTATTAGAAGACTTCATAGCATATTTTCGCTTTTTTTTTCCGTTTTGTTTGCCGCAACTAATTTCCATTCCACACGCTTTTTCCGTTTTACCATGCACAAGGCCCAACCCTCTCTTTCTCTGCATCAGCCTTATGGCCTCCCTTATCCATCCTTGTCGGTTGATGTGTGTTCGTTTCCCACAGTATTGATATAAACATACATAATCCATTTCAGCGTGGTCAGTTGCTGCACAATTAGCGTTGCAGCGAAACAGACCACATGAGTTAGTCGCCTGGAAACGGGCACCTTCCCTAGCCTCTCTCTTTTTCTACCCCATGGAGCCGCTGCTATTTCTTCCACACTTTTCGGGGCCAATCTTGCGGCGATTACCATTGGTATTGGTGCGATAATCATACGCTTCTTCTCGCTCTGGTGAATCACAGGAGTGCCAAGTATAATCCCGTATATCCTATTTATAGTGATCTCTCTCTCACCCGTCGGTTTCAGGCAGGGAGCTGCCACGGTAGCGGCAGGTAAGGTTTCATAGTGGTTGAGACCCTGTCGATTGATTATTTAAACTATGTATCTCCGTATTTAATTTCGAGACGGATGCATGGGTCGCAGGGAGATCGAAGGTAGGGCCTTGTATACGTACGGTAAGCCGAATGGACAGTGTGGTATCGGGCATACTTGTGCTTAAAAAACTTCACCCTATGTTGATTGTACGCATAGTCCTCGAGGTCTCAACACACATGGAGTAGTCGATAGACAATGGCAAACCGAAGGAGTCGCTTCCAAGTGAATTGCCCCAGCAATTATAGCCTAGGTATATTGGGCTGGGAGAGATCCACCATATGCGGATGGTAACTATATCCCAATGTCGCCGGTACCCATGATCTCCTGCCCTGTCATGCTAATTTGAGATCCTGGCCCGTGTAAGTCCTGTGGTTAATCTGGCACCGGATAGCCTAATTGCGAGTGCCTTGTCAGCGCGACCTGGCCATTTGGCCAACATCTCGTACGCAACGACAGGACGTCCGTCGTTCTCATCCTGCAAGATCCCTTCCGTTGTTCAAAGGGCCCCTCGCCACCTTATTTCGTTGGCGAAATTTCGGCACTGGATAGGCTACGACATCAAGCAGACCGTGACGAATCCAACTCGATCCTCCCATTATTTCTGACCCACTCGTGTTCGGCCCCTCTTACAATATCCCTTTATTTTGAGCCACGGGCGGACCCGTTGTGCGCCTGACTGCCATCAGTCGGCATACGATCGACCCCCCCTTCATAACCACTGCCATAGTCCTCCCCCCCATTGGAGATGGCGAACCGGCCATCCCTGGTGCTCTCCCAGTAACGCATACCCCGCCTCTCACACTCCTTCCCTGCATATGGCCCCCGTTGGCCCCTGTGGTTTTTGGCGGGTTAGAGGGGCGAGGGGCTCTTACGGACAAGGGTTCAGCCTCCCTAGGTTTCCAGTTCCTTTTTTTTTTGTCCACACCTGCTCCAGGTAACCATAATCACGCCCGTTTTAATAAAATATAATGTTATTCTAGCCCGTCTTTCCATTTGTATGTAAGTGATCAGTGCTGCCACAGCCACCTTGCATGGCTATCCTGCATGCAGAATTCGATGCCTTCCTGCGCCTCACATTGCGATTGTGTCCCGTTTAGCCTCCGGATCTAACCGTTTTCGGATTAGTGAACGACCTCCGAGTCTGCGCGACCAACTCGGTTCCATTCTCTGCAGGAGCGCCACCTTTCCCGTGTCTCCATCGTCACAGGCACGATGGGTAGAAGGAATTGTAGAGGGCAGGTCTTTTAAGAAGCTACAAGACGCCACCAAAAATAAAACAAAAAATATATATCTCCACACATTAACACTCCGCCCCTCGGTTTTAGAAAGCTTGGGCCCCTGTGGTTACCCTATCACTATGATGTCCTATAGAACGACTGGCCAACATGAACGCCCAAATTACGGACGGCCTCCGTTCCATAATCCTTTGGCGCTATTCCTTCCTTCGCGTATGTTCCTTCCTTTTGCATCGTGTTTGAATCAACTGGATCCGGCGCTGGATGTAGGACTGCTCTAATATTCGGTATTCTGCTCTTCGCCCACTCATTCTGTTCTTGTTTCGCTCTTATTCCCTTTCAATTAGTGGCTCATCCCTAGCACGTAATCCCCCCCATCACCACAGTGCACCGGAACACCCCCGTCCCGGGTTGCTCAACCTCCGGTTGCGTATACATTAACTCTAAGGTAAGCTCTTGGACCCCACCCCTGGCAATTACTTGTCTCTTCGACGTCCGCCGGCGGGCCCTTGCTGTCCCGGGATTGGCACCTGCTTTTGACAGCCCACCGCATAGGATATCTACGGTGGTGGTTTTCGCCGTTAGCTTTAAGCCCGACCATCGGACGCTGTATCTGCGGATGACCTGCCGTTGACCATTCTCGTCGATCACAGCCGCTTGGCCGAACTTCGGCCTTCGGCCCGGTCTCTTAGTCGACTCGCGGATACTACCGCTAGTTCCCGTAGGACGTCTTCACTCACGCCTCACCGTCACCGTTCGGACCTACTGGTTGTAAAGGGCCAGGGGCGGATATGTCAGTAGAGAGGCAGGGCGGATTTGATGCGGTACTTTGGCCAAAGATGGGACCAGCCCGTTATGGACAAAACGACGTGCAGAGCAACGAGTGATATGAGGCTGGTCATTTGTCAAGGGGGAGGTGAAGAATAAAGATGGGCGGGGGGGGGGAAGGTAGGATTTACCGATGAAAGGAACTAGGTCAATCTTTTATCGGCTGAGAGAACCAAGGTGCCACGCCTCCATACGCTTGTGACCCTTCTCCTCCTCTCACCTCCCAACCCCTGCGACGGGCTACGCCTACGACAGCCCGGTGCTCGGGCCAGCAGCCTATTAATACCCTCCTGCCTCCGCCCTGCGTCCGTGTTCGTGTCGAATTTTACTCATAATAATTGACCTGCCTACGTATTCATTTCAATAATCCTAACCGTTTACTCTATCCACCATGCTCCGCCCACCACTCCCTGCCACACCGGCGTTGTCCGTCCACAGTCCTCTGCAACCCCTCGACTGGCCCATTATGGACTGCGCTGCCCTTCAGCATAATTTGGGCAGTACGGCCCCAGCCTCAATTAAAACCTACAATATCCGCCAAATGAACCCCTGCGGTGAGGCCCACACCGCCCAGATCGCCGGAGGTATTCTAGCCGCTTGGCGGGCTCGGCCTGGTCGACGTAAGCTGGCGCGGAAACTGCCACTCGAGCAACTTATGGGTGACGCCACCGCCCTCGGTTCCTTTTCTTCCTCTACGCTTCCTGCCACGGCGCTTCTCTCCTTCCAGGTCGACCCAGACTATACCACTTTCCCGAGCGGCTCTTTCCCGATCGAACGGCAGGTGTTGGCCATCCTCCCTACCATCCGCGCCGCGGAGGACCACATTGACAGTGACT
Source organism: Tieghemiomyces parasiticus (assembly GCA_027575765.1). NCBI lineage: Eukaryota > Fungi > Kickxellomycota > Dimargaritomycetes > Dimargaritales > Dimargaritaceae > Tieghemiomyces > Tieghemiomyces parasiticus. The sequence goes on along the minus strand of JANBPT010000323.1, from coordinate 16,261 downwards.
CGGAAACTGATGATGCAGCCACCACTACCCTGTCGGTGCTGCGGACGCCTGCCGTGACGTGGTTTGCCGACCGCGGCATCCAGGTTCCCTCGGGTCAGTGCTACCGCGGTATGGTCCGGTGGTTCAACGGCCGTAAGGACGGCTGGCAGCCCCGGATGCTGGTCCTGCAAGGTGACCTCTTAGTGTGCCGTAACTCATCTGACCACGACCCCGCCGACGCCTCGACACCCAGCACCGCTAACCCTGTGCAAACCAAGGCTCCCACGTCAGGGGCGCCATTCACACCGGTCACCGCCTTTCTCAAAATGTCGCGTCTGTCGACCCCCAAGGCCCCGGGGCCTGGACCGGTACCTTCCCTTTCGACCGCAGGTCCCCGCGCTACCCCGCGGCCGAAAGCGACGGCGGGCAGCGATATGGAGGGGCGCGGCAGCTATATAGCGGCGGACTCCCCCACGCCCGACTGGGTGGTCCATCTCACCATGATTAAGCGTCTCGTATACCACCCTCGTCACCCTTCCCGCCCCACCGCCCGTTTCCCGACCCACCTCGATGATGGGGAGAAGCCCTTCGGTCGGCGGGACGCCCTACCCTACGGCATTACCATCGAAACTACCGACAACCGTAGCCTCTGCCTGGCCGTCGCTGAGGCCGACACCCAGTTACGGTGGGTCGCCGCCATTGTGCACCGCTGGGATGAATACTTCCGCCGCCGCCCTTGCTTCCCCGCCCTCACCGCCGGGGTGAAACGATCCACTTCCGGTCGCAGCTACGTCGATAGCAGCGACGAGGAGGAGGAGGAGGAGGAGGAGAAGGAGAGTGAGGAGGAGGAAGATGATATAGCAGATGAAGTCGGACTCGCGGCTCCCAAAGCCGGAGGCGGTATGCTGGCCGGCCTGCCCGCTGTGGAAATGGCCGAATCGGACCAAGGCTTCGCGCCCGTGGCCCCCGCCGAAGCCCGACCCCTAACCTTCGCAGCGATGTGGCGTCTCATGGCCGTGGATGCCCTGCTGGCCGAGGACTCGGTGCGGATTGCGAACGCCTGCCCACTCAAGCGCCAGCCCCGGGTGGGCGACCTTGTTGCTCAGCCTCCCGCGAGCTCAGTAGCGACCGCCAATGATACTGACTCGCCGGGGGCATCGGTTGCCAATAAGGAAGACAAGCTCCACGCTCTCCAGCTTTCGTCCCACTGTGAGCCTGATGATGCAACACAAATCTACACCTCGCTTGGACTCTCTTCGCCTAATTTCTCGCTCGGTCTGGAATCCTATCCCAAGGGCCTTTTTACCCTTGGCGGCCGACGCGTGGCCAAGCATGTGCATTTGGTTCATCGTCCTCCGGCGCCCGACGAGCATACGGTGGCTAGGGCAGAGAGGATAGAGGAAGGTGCCGATGGCGCTCTGTACCCAACCCCCTTTACCACCACCACCACAGCTACCAGCGTTGCCCCATCCGAGGACCCGACCCATCTGGCCCCCACGGTGGTACCTACTGTGCGGTCCCAGGCTCCCAGTCGTCACCCAACTACTGGCACGGTCCCCGTCGAGCATTCATCCTCGCCGACCCTACACATCCCCACAAGGTTTCTCCGCGTCAAGCGTAATTTTTCCTTGCCGGGCAACCTCTCGCCGTTCGTTCCGCCTTATATCTACGGATGGAGCCCGGACGCGGCCCCGGGCTTACCGACTCCGGTCTCCCCACCAGAATCCGGGCCGCGGGTCTTGCCGACCGTTACCACCGCCGCCGACCATTACCGCACAGGTATTCCTTCACCACAGTCCAGTGAGACGTCAGCTACCGATGGAGACGTACCACTCGCCCACTACCGTATCAACTACCACGGCAGTCACGGTCTGCCTGCACTGCCAGCGGACACAAATCGCCTCGTTGAGTGGCAGCACGATGCCGTCTTGCAAACTCAGCACTTGGCCGACTACAACGGCCCGGCCCTTACTGTCCCTAGCAACCGTATTGAGCGTAACGTCCGACCGAATTATCGCGAACTCGTGCCGGACTTCAAACAGGTCTACAAACGGCCCACCGACACCGTCCTTACTGTGGATCCAGCCGCCCATCGCATGCACCTGCCACCTCCCCATACCACCTGTACCCTTCTCCAAGTCAAGGTGGCCGCATCACCTTTCACCGCGGCGGGACAATCGGCGGGCGATCCGGGGTCCTCGTCTTTCTTCCCCTCTCCGGCCTCCGCTTCCTTTACCGGTTCACCCTCAGCTAGTGTACCGGGTGGGACGGGCGCTCCGCCGGGGACGCTCGGCACGATCGGCCGTCGCCCTTCAGCCCCATCGAACCTCCCACTGTTGGTCAACCAGTCGGCCATGCCTACTAATTTGGCGGCCCGCCACCGCGAGGAACTGGCTCGCAGCATGGCGCCACGGTTGTGCGGACTCGTTGCTCATCTCCCAGGTACCCCTCACAACGGCAACCCCGGGTACGCTCCGCTGCCACCGGACCCGGGGGCGTTGACAGCCACGCAGGGCGTTTTGAAACGCCGCGGACCCGTGGCCAAGAAACCCCTAGCGGTGAAGACCGGCGGGTATGGTGCTTCACCATCGCACCAATCTCAACAGCATTATCACTACTACCGCCAGGCCTCCTCACCCGGAAAGGTCTCAACCACCCGTCATTACTCGCACTACCACCGCCAGCCTCCGTCCCCACGCGCCCTCGCCTCTCCCTGGACCAATGCCGGTGGATCCAAGTTGTCATCCCCCAGGGGGTTCGATCCTGACAGTCGCGAGGGTCCCGCGCCCTGCACCCCACCCCTCCCGATGGACAATCGCCACCGCCGTCACGACTCAGTTGCGGCCCACGGCTCCCGGCTCCACAACACCCAGTCCGACGCCCGGGAGAGTCAACGTCGGGGTTCCACGACGGCAAATCCATCCTATACCCCAGCTGTCCCTACCCAGAACCAGTATGTGGATCATCACTATCAAACGTACGGCAACCGTCAGCAGCAGCAGCCGAGGCGGCCGTCTGTGGCCTCCCCGCGGCTACGGGGCCGGGACCGTCCCTTGCCGCTTAGTCCCGCTCGCAGTAGTTTTACTTTGCCACCAGCACCCCCGTCTCCCAGTACCAAACCACGTGCACCATCCGCTTACCCTAAACCCTATCGTGCAGCGACCTAGTAATACACTGTATTTTTCTTTCCTTGTTTCGCAAGGAAGAACGGGCCAATCGGCTATGTACTTATTCTTACGCCCATTTGTACCTTATTTATTTCCTGTTACTCTTACCGTCCCTCTGCCCGGTATTTCCTTATCTGTATATAATTCACGATCATTACCATACACGTCTGTATGGGCCACACTTGGTTCCCACCACACACCTATCCAAAAATATGTTAATTCCATAATAAAGTACCCATGTCTTGTCATACGTAATCACCCTGCTAGCTTACTCACGGCGGTGATTCACTCTCGCCAACCTAAGCATCAATATAATGGCGAGAGTTTCTATACAACCAGTTATTATGGACACATGTTCCTGGGCTGAGAGAAACAATGACATCGCCATGCCCACAAATACCAATTTGATGAGTTGTGCCATCTCCACTCATTTCAATACCTAACTTGTTTATTCCATATATATATTGTTTTATTCCTGCACTACCAACCGTCCTGAGCTATTGAACCTCACCCCATTTTGACCGGCCCCTCCACCACCCTCCTTTTAGAGCTTGCTTTCCTTAAGCATCCACTTGCTTATTGAGTCGATGACCTAATAGCTTGCTTCTAATTCCGCCTGGCCCCCGGCTCCTCCCTGCGCTGTCTGCTCGGACTCTGCTTACTTGACTATTGATCATGTTACTACAGTGCCGGCCATTGCCTAGTTCACGCCCCCCGGTCGCTATGCCATAAACTGCTTATCTTTAAACAACCATAATGTCATTTATCACTTAGTTCCGTTTTCTTATCAGCAGGTTTTATTAGTGTCTTATGTGTTTGGCTAGCTAGCCCCTGTCTTCATTCCTCAACGATTTTACCAATGGATATACAGTCCACATATAGGTGCAGTGGGGAATATTTAGTGGCAAAGGGGAGGTGGTAAGAATACCAGTGACATGGCAGCATACGTATTCGAAACTTAGCCTGCCGAATAGAACCTAAAGAAATACACCAAGGTTGGATGGGTCTATCAGTGCGCACCAGGCACAGCAACACCTGCGTTACCAGTGATCACTTGAACCCTGTCCTTGACCCATGAGTCAGCACCCAACAAGTTGCAGTAGGCCGAGGCAAAGATGATCTCGTAGTCGTCTGACGAGAGTAAGGTGAGTGCATAGTATGGGGATCCGATGTTGGTTAACTGTTGGTCTAGCTCGCTTTTCGTGCAAGGCCGACAGAAAGTGACAATGTAGCCGCAGTCTCCCAACGCACAGTAACTATACAATAAATCAGGGTTTCCTAAATAGCTATCGGGGGTTATAGAACTATAATCTGAATCGCTCTCGGGGACTGGTGGCAAGGTCTGGCTCACCGCGGTGGTCGTCTTGGTGGAAGTTTTCTGGGTGGTGACCGTGGAAACTGTCACGATCGCCGTCAAAAGGGTGAAGATGGAAGCATACGCCGTGAGTGAGTTCAGTTGCAGGGTCCAAGAAGTTATCTGAACGCCAGGGACGCAGGCGGACGGAATGGTGAGCGTGGAAGGTCATGGTGCCGATGGTGGGTGGCCGATGGGGGGAGTTGCCGGTACAGGGTGATGTCCCTGTATTTATACCAGGCCGTAGATTACTAAATGGATAATGGGCTTTGCTCCATACCTGACACCAATATTAGCTGGTGACGACTGCTTGCGGCTTTACATTTTTTATTGTTCGACAGGGGTCGGATGGATCCAACTCCGTATCAAATTGCCTATGACTAGTAAATAGCTGCCCCTTGGGCAAATCTAAGCCAGGGAGACAAGTGTGACCGTGCCGAACTCACCTAGGATATTCCTCGATCAATCGATGAGTAATCCCATAGAATGAATCAGCTTTGAAGTGTGACAACATTGGTGGTAAGTGTCGCCTCCTCTGTTACATGTCAACGCACTCGCCATTGCAAATGCAAGAGTCAAGCCTGGGCGCCACAGTCGCTTAACGCCCATAGGTTCATGGAGCTGTGGACCTTTTGACGGAACGAGGGCCGGCCCTGGCTATACCACGTCCAAATCTAGGTCATCACTTCTGGATTGAACCGTGGATCATCAAGGGAGGCTTAAGATACCTCCTCTATCGGCTTTACAGTATGATAATTATTTTGCAGTGTTTGTGACAAGTGGTCATTACAGTGCGAGTTATAAACACGGCTTACAACATGTAGGAGATCATGTTAGTGTTAAACTACTTATGGTTGGAATATACCCTGATTCATACCAGAATCGGGGACAGCGACAGCTTGCCCAGATTATCTGTACGATAACGATGAGCCGGGCTAATCAAAGTTCTATGTTGCATTCCTTTTATGATGACACAATTGGTCTTATGGTATCATGCCATTGCTGTTCATCCGCCTGTTATCTGCGGTGCTCTATACTTTTCTTACGCCGTCTCGCATAGTTGCTTCTGCCATAAATCATATGGTAATTGTGGTCGGAAGAAAGCAAGAATACCCATCTGCCGGCCGCCTCAATAGAACGAGACTATCATTTACATAAATAGCATATTAACTGTATTATTACCCTGTAGCATTTATACTACACCAGATGCATGAGCTTGTATCTGAGCTAATCATCCCCAATAACATTTATGAACCTATCGTTTTTGACCATCATCGTGATACCTTACTATTGTTATGCGTTTTAGCAGCGGATGGATGTACGATTGTTTCGTCTTTTTGGCTGATGCTTGGTTGCGATGGATAATGTATTCTCGATTGGTACTACTTAACACATCCGAGATATTTTCATCTATATTGATACCTAACTCTTCTTGCGCTAGGACTCCCCTCCCCCCTAGCGACAGGTAGTGTAAGGTACGTTTAGGATACTATATAATTCCATTCTCATAAGAAAATCCTGAATAAAGATCTGCCTCTGGTGTTGTTCTCTTGGTGAAGTTGTTCACAACCTTCAGAATGACGGTAGCATCATGACAGGGTACACAAGACATAATCAAGCACGGTACCTCACATATTTCTACTATAATAACCGTCATAACAAACTATTGACTAGTGATGTGGTTATCAATACATTTTTATTTAATAACAGGTATACTGATCTTTCTGTACCGATTTTTCATGTGTATAACAGTACTTGGTGTCATCACTAGTGTCGATTTCATTGAAACTACAGGCTTTAGAAATTATGGCCATGGCTTCTCGCGCTGCCCCCACTTGGGTCGGGCTCCTCATATCCCAGATAGGGCCATTTCGGGTAAGGGTTTCTCCCGGGAGAATAGGGTGGGGCTGGGTAATCTGGACACGGGCTGTACCTGGGGTGGAAAGTAAGCCTACCACACTGCTACTATTACCAGAGCGTAAAATGGCTGAACCATGAACTGCCCCCTCAATGAAATGCTTATCCTCGTCATAATCCGATGGTTTATGATCAGAATAGCCAATTATTTCATAATTGGAATTCAAAATAGCATGGCCAGCTGTACCATGAAGACTGCCGTATTTCACGTGATATTTTGAAAGTGGAAATAGCCCTGGCACAGAGCCTATAAGATGGGAGGCAGTGGCAGTCCCATGGAGCTTTAAATCCCCTTTGGCAGCAAACACTCGAAGGGATGATGATGATGACTCCAAGTCACTGGCACGTCGCCCATGCCGGGGGAACATAGCATCCTCTGTCTGCAGATGAACCCCCAGTGGCTCCATGAGCTCCTCTGTCATGTCTGGGGCAGGGGGTACCACTGTGTTTCCTAGGTAGGCACACTTGGGACAGTTAAGACAAGAGTGGGCATCACATGACTTCGCCATAGTGCTAAAGGTTGACGGTAAGAGGTGTACAGAGTAAGAAACGGGTTAGTAATGGAAAGTGGACCACCAAATGAAAAAATGTTGATGAAACAAGCCCTAGTAGGTCGATTGCGATCACGATGTACGGGTATCAGCTATTTATTGGCCAGCCACCCAAGGGCTATTTATACTTGAAAAATGACCATTATCAGGATGGCTTTTACTGGAACAGGAGGCACCTAGAGTGACAATACTAGGTGGGGCTAGACACCAGCAGAATGGGAAGGGTGGCTGTGCAGCTGTTGGGCGAGTAAAGTGGACAAACTGAAGGAAGGTAATCCCTAAAAGGATAGATACAGTGGTGCATGCCACAATGGGGTGGGGTTTAATAAATCAGTAAAGTTGAAAGCACTGGAAGGGGAAACCATATGTAAAGGAATAATGGCGTGATTTCCCCCCTGGGAAAGGGATGCTCCGCCTGTATGGCCTCAACAACACAGTGCAATATTGGCCTTGCTGATCACCCTCCTTGCCCTGTCTACTCTCTTCTATATCCTTTTATTCATTGAGGCTTCCCGCTCTCACTGTTGACCCCATGCCTGCACTCGCCCTTGCTGCTCACGGGTACTCTTTCCACCTTTTTCGCTTTACCACCATATCCGACTGACCAGTTGTACCGGTCTACTCCCATTATGTACCGAGGTTCATTCAATAACATTGTTGCGCAGGTAATGAGAGAGGAACGGTGGTGGTGCCGTAGGAAGGGGGAGGAGGGAGGAAGTTAAAATGGAGCGTGACCACAAAGCTAGTGGCAACGTCACAGTTTCTGTGTGACACTGGTGTTTTACTCACGCGTGGCTTTTTCCTTTGGTTGTATAGCAAGCGACTCTCCATTACCTCGACTGAAGCCTAATACTTTGTATCCCAGTTGGTACCATCGCATCGTCCCACCATTAGCTAAATCCTAAAGGCAGCCGCGTCTAGTAGCATGCATAATGCAGACGATGGCGCAACCTCACAGTCTGCTTCATTTTGTACAGCTCAACCTTGGGCCACTTGTTGCTCGCCTCACCCTTTTCTACTACCGCTCCCATCGAGATGGCCACTCCCCTTGGTAGCGTCCACCCTTTGCGATGCCTTCCGTATTCCATCTCCCACTCACCACCTTCCGGCAATCAAGCCCTCCCCCTTCGTTTTATCGCTTCACGTGCTTAGCCATGCCTCATGCATGACCGCCATGCCCACAGTGGCCCTCTCCTTTGGACGTGCGAAAAACTGGTCCTATCAACTTCTGTTACTAAGCGCCTTTCTTAGTCTGCACCGCCAACTGGCGGCGCCATTAATCCTTCGCCTGTTCTTGGGTTGCCATCCTGCCTATGGCATTTGGGAAGGCCACAGGGTAATGTTGGGCTTCAACGGTCTGTGCAAGTTACGTACAAGTACTTTGCCTCATTCCCCCTCAATAAGCCAACCAAAAACCGCCTCACCCCGACTCGACCCATTGTCATGTACTCGCCTCTCGGGGGCCACCCGCGACCCTCTGGCTTTCTCCAACACCCCTTGGTCCCCTTTAGCACACGGCCCGCCTAGCGGTAGCATTGTTTCAGCGTAAGATGGGAGGGGCAGGGCTCACCACCATTAACAATTATATTAAAATTCAGACTACCCCCGAGTTCATCCGTAGTAGTAGTGGCGGTAAGGTTTATGCTGGGGGGCCTTTCCGTGATTATCTCTGGGAATGTGAACATAAACGTATACCCGGTTCTAGAAGGAGAACAATAGGGGAATTGCCCGTAGTGCGCCAAAAGGGGATTTATGCAATACATCTGGGTAAAGGGCACTCAGCGGAGGATGTCTCGACCCATATCGGCTTTCCCTCGGTGGATATGTCCGGTTAAAAGCTGACCAAAGGAGACTGCAAAGGGCCAACTAGCCAAAAAAATATCGAACCATTAAAATTCACTGAACGGAAAAAGGGACGAAGCAGTGAATCGACAACTGGTTGTGTTAAAATGGGGCTGGTAAATGAACAGCGACCGCGAGGATCGTTCACACTGGATGATGGCCAGCATTGTAGTAATATAGTCAATAGTCGGGTAAGGGGAGTCCAAGAATACAGCACAAGGTGGAGCCAAGTGCCCGGCGGAATGAGAAGATAGCTGTATAGCCGTTGAATCAGTAAAGGGGGGGGACTGAAGGAAGGCAGGCCCTCAAAGGATGGAGACCGGGGCGGAGTTTAGATCGTGGTGAGGTTCAGTAGATTAGGAGGGTTGGCAGTGTAGGATAAGGGATACCATGCATAAAGAACACAGGGGATCAGTAGAGAATTGGTCGGATACGTTACTATTGGTTGGATTGGTAGCCTTGGCTGTGACCTTCAATGCCGGTCATCGTCCAGTGTTGATTACCCACTTGGACACTAGCCAGCAGTGGATAGCTTATCTCCGAACAGTCGGTATCAGATTCACATCTTTGTTTTACTTTTGTTCCAGTAAATCTTACTAATTTGTTACACGTTTGGCCAGTTAGCACTTTCATTCCTCGAGTACGATTTTTATCTATGGCAAGGCCTACGCGTTGGTGAAACTCATACAACCAACCCCCCTCCATCTACGACTAACCACCTCACTTCCACGCAGCATCCGCACAGCCGACACCCCGAACCGCAGTAACTTCCAATCCATCGGCCCCCTAGGCTTCATGTGCTTCCATGCAATCGCCAGAGGTCTCACACAAACGATTCAAACCCATTGTGGTAGGCGTAAACTCACTCAACAAACGGATGCTAAATTATAAGCTCAAACAGGAGGCGTGGATTGTGGATTGGACGATAACTGTTGTTTATCGAATAGCGAACATTAGGTATTTCATACTTGAATAACGACCGGCATCATTCATCATGACTATTTAGCCTGGACTAGTGGATCTAGAACGACAGGTCAAAGTGGAACCACGCGTCGGCAGGAGACGGAAGGACGGCCGGGTAGCCGCCAGAGAAAAGGTTGAGAAAGAAAGGCCCTAGAAGTATAAGAGGCAGTGGCGCCTGGGAATGAAGGGGATGTTCCAAGATCAGGAAAATCGAACGTCACTTAAGAAGGATATATGGAATATAGGTGATGAAGGTGATGTGGTCGCCTAAAGATGACCTTACCTCATGCACCAAGCAGAAACCACCCACGACGCCGATACATACCAGGACCGCCGCTCATGCAATAGACAGAATAGTAACCATAATCACTTAACTCACCTCGACCTCCCAGACTGACCCTTGCAAACGGCTTACTATATTTCCATACTTCTCTACGATTCTATAACTTTCTACACTAGTACGCACCGACAAGGCCAAACTTCAGGCTGAGACCCTATATAGACGGCCCCAAGTCGGAACCTAATTAACGGTATCATTTTTCTCCCTACTACTACTTACCCATTACGGTTTATCTACCATAGTGAATAATGAATATGAATAGAAGGGTGAACATCGAATAGTTAAGTCTGCCTACGAGGTAAGCCACTATTGATCATAATCCAGCTATGGCATGAGCTATACGAAGGAGTGAATGCAGCATCAATGATCCGATGGAATTAACATTGAGAAGGAATTTCAATTGATCAAACCCATGACAAAGCAGCCACCCCGTCATTATATCCACCGGGCCCCGGCCTCCCACAGGTTGCTTCTCCATTTAGTTGCCCACTTTCTTAGGTTGCTTGATGCGTAACACTTCCTACCACTGCATGTCCTTCCATCAATCCAACAAACTCCTCCCCGCCCATCTACTTGTCCGGTCGGTGCCAAACCCCATTTATGGACGCCGCATTGTCCCCTTGTATTCCTAACTCTCTCTTTGCCACCCTCTCTTCCTCCTCTTTCATCTCATCCTCTTATTCTTGCTCTCCTCTTTTTCCATGTCATCCACTCTTTCTTTCTCTCTTCCTCTTGTGCCGCTACTTATCATGGTACATCGATTTATCACGATGACGTACCTCCCTGTATCGACCTTAAAGAAGCCACCAGGTCTCTTTGATGCCCGACGATTGTGCTCAGCCATGTTTGCACATATGATGAGACGGGAGGAGCTATACCAGGCAGTGTTTGACACAGCACTACATAATTACGCAGGATTTAGAGTAACCCTATACTGAGCACCAATAAAATTACCTTTCCATTCCTCCATGCCTTTGGAATGAAAAATCACAATATTAACATCGCCCTCCGTCTGGATTCAGTACGGGCCTGCCTGGCTAAGGTGATCAATATGTTTGCAATAGTATCGATTGTATCCTTTAGAGAAAACGGCGCTCCTCCGGTCGAAATCTACGTAAAACGTCCTGAGTACTCTACCTGGAAACTCTTTACGATCAAACAGGATTGCTTTGTTACACTTGCAGAACCTATAAGGACATTATCACCCAGCATCACGGCCAAGACTACCAATCTGACCAGTAGAAACATATCTGGTCATTTCTTTACCTACCTTCTTTGTTACTTTGTTCATGGTATCCTCTTCCAGTGCTACTAACCTTCCTGATCTATGAAACATCACCCCGTTGTGACATGTGCCTCTGCCTCTATCCTTTTAGGGATTACCTTCCTTCAGTTTGTCCACTTTACTCGCCCAACAGCTGCACAGCCACCCTTCCCATTCTGCTGGTGTCTAGCCCCACCTAGTATTGTCACTCTAGGTGCCTCCTGTTCCAGTAAAAGCCATCCTGATAATGGTCATTTTTCAAGTATAAATAGCCCTTGGATTACTAGTCAATAAATAGCTGATACCCATACATCATGATCGCAATCGACCTACTAGGGCCTGTTTCATCAACATTTTTTCATTTGGTGGTCCACTTTCCATTACTAACCCGTTTCTTACTCTGTACACCTCTTACCGTCAACCTTCAGCAGCATGGCCGATTTGTGTGACACTCACTATCGCCTTAATTGTTCTGAGTGTGCCCACCTAGGAGACACAGTGGTACCCCCTTCCTCAGGCATGACAGAGGAGTTCACATGGTCATTGGGGGTACATAGGCAGAGTGAGGAAACAATGTTCCCCCGGCATGGGCGACGTGCCAGTGACTTGGAGTCATCATCATCATTCTTTCGAGGGTTTGCTGCCCAAGGGGATTCTGAGTTCCACGGAACAGCCACTACCTCCCATATTATAGGCTCTGTGCCAGGGTTATTTCCCATTGCCCAATATCATGTGGGATATGGTGATCTTCGTGGTACAGCTGATCATGCTATTGTAAATTCCGATTATGAAATAATTGGCTATGCTGAAGACAAACCATCGGATTATGACGAGGACAAGCATGCCAGGCAAGGGTCAATATACGGTTCAGCCATATCCCGTTCTGGTAGTAGTAGCAGTGTGGTAGGCTTACTTTCCACCCCAGGTACAGCCCGTGTCCAGATTACCCAGCCCCACCCTATTCTCCCGGAAGAAACCCTTACCCGAAATGGCCCTATCTGGGACATGGGGAGTCCGACCCAAGTGGGGGCAGCACGAGAAGCCATGGCCATAGTTTCTAAAGCCTGTAGTTTCAGTGAAATCGACACTAATGATGACACCAAGTACTGTTATACACACGAAAAATGGGCACAGAAAGATCAGTATACCTGTTATTAAATAAAAATGTATTGACAACCACATTTCTAGTAAATAGTTTGTTATGACGGTTATTATAGTAGAAATATGTGAGGTGCCGTGCTTGATTATGTCTTGTGTACCCTGTCATGATGCTACCGTCATTCTGAAGGTTATGGACAACTTCACCAAGAGAACAACACCAAAGGCATATTTTTATTCAGGACTTTCTTGTGAAAATGGAATTATATTGTATCCTAAACGTACCTTACACTACCTGTCGCTAGGGGGGAGGGGTGTCCTGGTGCAAGAGGAGTTAGGTATCAATATAAATGAAAATATCTGGGATGTGTTAAGTAATACCAATCGAGAATACATTATCCATCGCAACCAAGCATCAGCCAAAAAGACGAAACAATCGTACATCCATCCGCTGCTACAACGCATAACAATAGTAAGGTATCACGATGATGGTCAAAGACGATAGGTTCATTAATGTTATTGGGGATGATTAGCTCATATACAAGCTCATGCATCTGGCGTAGTATAAATGCTACGGGGTAATACTACAGTTAATATGCTATTTATGTAAATGATAGCCTCGTTCTATTGAGGCGACCGGCAGATAGGTATTATTGCTTTCTTCCGACCACAATTGCCATATGATTTATGGCAGCAGCAACCATGCGAAACGGCGTAAGAAAAGTATAGAGCACCGCAGATAACAGGCGGATGAACAGCAATGGCATGATACCATAAGACCAATTGTGTCATCATAAAAGGAATGCAACATAGAACTTTGATTAGCCCGGCTCATCGTTATCGTACAGATAATCTGGGCAAGCTGTCGCTGTCCCCGATTCTGGTATGAATCAGGGTATATTCCAACCATAAGTAGTTTAACACTAACATGACCTCCTACATGTTGTAAGCCGTGTCTATAACTCGCACTGTAATGACCGCTTGTCACAAACACTGCAAAATAATTCATACTGTAAACCCGATAGAGGAGGTGTCTCAAGCCTCCCTTGATAATCCACGGTTCAATCTAGAAGTGGTGACCTATATTTGGACGTGGTATAGCCAGGGCCAGCCCTCGTTCCGTTAAAAGGTACACAGCTCCATGAACCTATGGGCGTTAAGCGACTGTGGCGCCCAGGCTTGACCCCGGTATTAACGATGGCGAGTGTGTTGACATGTAACAGAGAAGGCATCACTTACCACCAATGTTGTCACACTACAAAGCTGATTCATTCTATGGGATTACTCATCGACTGATCGAAGAATATCCTAGGTGAATTCGGCACGGCCACGCTTGCCTCCCTGGCTTAGATTTGCCCAAGGGGCAGCTATTCACCAGTCGTAGGCGATTTAATGCCGAGTTGGCTCCATTCGACCCCTGTCGAACAATAAACAAATATAAAGCCAGAAGCAGTTGTGACCGGCTAATATCGGTGTCAGGTATGAAGTAAACTCCATTGTCCATTTAGCAACCTGCGGCCTGGTATAAATACAGGGACATCACCCTGTGCCGGCAACTCACCCCGTTGGCCACCTACCATCTGCACCATGACCTTCCACGCTCACCATTCCGTCCGCCTGCGTCCCTGGCGTTCAGATAACTTCTTGGACCCTGCAACTGAACTCACCCACAGTGTATACTTCCATCTTCATTCTTTTGGCGGCGGTTGTGACAGCTTCCATGACCACCACCTAGAAAACTTCCACCAAGGCGATCACCACCACGAGCCAGACCTTGCCACCGGTCCCCGACAGCGATTCAGATTATAGTTCTATAACCCCTGATAGCTATTTAGGAAACCCTGATTTATTCTATAGTTACTGTGCGTTAGGAGATTGCGACTACATTGCCACTTTCTGTCGTCCTTGCACAAAAATCGAACTATACCAACATTTGACCAACATCGGATCCCGATACTACGCACCCACCTTACTCCCGTCAGACGACTACGAGATCATCTTTGCCTCCGCCTACTACCACCTGTTGAGCGCTGACTCATGGGTCAAGGACAGGGTTCAAGTGATCACTGGTAACGTAGGTATTACCGTGCCTGGTGCGCACCGGTAGACCCATCCAACCTTGGTGTATTTCTTTAGGTTCTATTCGGCAGGCCAAGCCTCAAATACGTATTCTGCCATGTCACTGGTATTCTTACTACCTCCCCTTTGCCACTAAATATTCCCCACTGCACCTATATGTGGACTGTATATCCATTGGTAAAATCGTTGAGGAATGAAGACAGGGGCTAGCTAGCCAAACACATAAGACACTAATAAAACCTGCTGATAAGAAAACGGAACTAAGTGATAAATGACATTATGGTTGTTTAAAGATAAGCAGTTTATGGCATAGCGACCGGGGGGCGTGAACTAGGCAATGGCCGGCACTGTAGTAACATGATCAATAGTCAAGTAAGCAGAGTCCGAGCAGACAGCGCAGGGAGGAGCCGGGGGCCAGGCGGAATGAGAAGATAGCTGTTAAGCCGTTGAATCAGTAAAGGGGGGGGACTGAAGGAAGGCAGGCCCTCAAAGGATGGAGACCGGGGCGGAGTTTAGATCGTGGTGAGGTTCAGTAGATTAGGAGGGTTGGCAGTGTAGGATAAGGGATACCATGCATAAAGAACACAGGGGATCAGTAGAGAATTGGTCGGATACGTTACTATTGGTTGGATTGGTAGCCTTGGCTGTGACCTTCAATGCCGGTCATCGTCCAGTGTTGATTACCCACTTGGACACTAGCCAGCAGTGGATAGCTTATCTCCGAACAGTCGGTATCAGATTCACATCTTTGTTTTACTTTTGTTCCAGTAAATCTTACTAATTTGTTACACGTTTGGCCAGTTAGCACTTTCATTCCTCGAGTACGATTTTTATCTATGGCAAGGCCTACGCGTTGGTGAAACTCATACAACCAACCCCCCTCCATCTACGACTAACCACCTCACTTCCACGCAGCATCCGCACAGCCGACACCCCGAACCGCAGTAACTTCCAATCCATCGGCCCCCTAGGCTTCGTGTGCTTCCACGCAACCGCCGGAAGTCGCATGCTAACCATTCGAACGCATGGCGTAGCAGCCATCCATTAACTATATCCACCGGGCTCCAGCCTCCCCCAGGTTCCTTCTCCATTTAGATGTCTGCTATTTGGTATTGCTTGACAGTGCACAACACTCCTCACCACAACATGGCCTTCCACCTCTCCAACAAACTCCTTCCCGGCCGCCTACTTGTTCAGTCGATGCCAAAACCCACTATGGACGCCGCACTTCCCCCCGTCTTCATCTCCATCTTTGCCACTCTCTCTTTCTCTTCATTCACCTCATCTTCTATTTCTTTCTCTATTCCTCTTTTTCTGCATCATCTCCTCTTTCTTGCTCTCATCTTGTGCCGCCACTTTTTTAAATCATAGATTGATCACCATGAAGTACCACCCTGTATCGACCCTAATGAAGTCGTTGGGCCTTTTTGATGACCAAAGATTGCGCTCAGCCATGATTAACCAAATGATGAGTCGGGAATACGAAGATCCGGTATCATTTGATAGGGCATTACTCTATCATGTGGGATTTCATGGAACTATGTAGTATGATGGCACTGATGAAATCCCCTTTGAGTTCTTTCACGCCTTTAAGATGGACGGTCGCTACATTAACGTTACTCTCTTTCCTGATTCTGCACAGACCCATCTTGCCGAGGCGCTCAGTATTTTCCCACTGGTGACAATCCTATCCTTTAGCGATGAAGG
>JANBPT010000322.1:0-44616 GCA_027575765.1 Tieghemiomyces parasiticus | reverse complement strand
TTGGCCAGCGGTAGGTCACGCGGTTTAAGCGGCATGAAGCTGCTGGAAGACGCTGGATTAAATCCGAGTTTCTCGGTAGCACCGCCCTCCCTCACCAGCCCAGCGTATGCTGACTAACCCATGCCCTTGACGCCAACCAGGAGGGAGAGGCCTTGACATTTGCCGGGGCGTGGTCGTTCAGAGATCAATAGTCTCGCTTGCCTGCCCGTTCCGGCCGAGAGGGGTACGGGGCCGCATAGGCGCCACCTCTGCGAGTTGCCGACCTCGGAGATGTCCAGCCAACCGGTGGCATACACCGTATGGCATCGGGTAGAACCGTGTGGTCCTATCAGAGTCACTAGGCGCGGTGCGGTGAGGGGCGTTCGCCCGATCGATTCACGCCGCCACACCCCTCAAACAGTGCGTTCCGGGGGGGGGCGGAATATAGGGAGGTCAACCGACTTGAAGGTATCACTGTGGGGTAAGGGGCTCGTCTGAGTATCGCCAATCGGCCTGAGCGGCCATGCCATCTCATACATGTCTCGTCGCTCACAGCGTTGGCCTGCGGCTCCCCCCGCAGCCTCTGCCTTGATCTCTTGAAGTGGTTCGGGAGGAGGGTGGTTTCATGAAGACCGGCGTTTATTTCTGGCAATCGGCTACAGCATACATCACACACGTCACACTTCTTCGCGCCAGGGCGGCCAGCGGGAGGGGGTGGAAACTTTAGGCGACCTTCTTGGCATCGGGGCCCAGATCCCCCTCCCGGGCCACGCTCTCGAGGGCATTGTACTTGTCAGCCAGGCGCATGTACTCCTTGTGCTGGTTGTCGGCCTGCTTCTTCAGGTTGTCGTACTTGTTCGCTTTCTCACAGGCGGCTTCCAGTTCCCGGCGAGTCTTCTCCAGGTCGGCTAGCAGCTGGGTGTCGGGTTTCGTTCCGGTGGTAGCCTGCTGCTTGGAGAGGTCCGAGGCGCGCTTCTGCATGTTGGTCAGCTCATCCTCCCGGCGTAGCAGTTCCAGAATCAGGTGGTAGGTCCCGCTCAGGATCAGCCCCAGGAACAAGGTGAAACCAGTCAGGTACACGTTGCGCTGGCTGTAGAACTTGCGCGCGTGGAGCTGGCTCTCCATACGGGCATCGGTAATGGGTTCCGTCTCGAGCTCGGTCTGCGTCCGCTGCATACGCACAACGGCGTCCACAAAGAGCAGGAACACGAACGCAAACACCACTCGTAGCCAGTAAAAGATAAAAGCAACCGTCTTGGACCGCGCCATGACGAACAGCAGGCTGCGGCGCCACTTGTTGGGCACGGGCATCTAGGAGTGCAGGAAGGGTGGGGTGTATGTGGGTGTAGATAGCGGGAGGTGTTGTGAATAAGGGGGCCTGGTTGTGGCGTGGAGGTGAACCGTCCGGTGTAGGCTGGCGAAGGCCAGCTGATAGGTGGGGGGCTAAAAGGCTACTTACAATGAGGGCGACGAAGGTCACGCACTGGTCGGAAACGAGAGGAGAGGGTCGGGTTGTATGGTGTGGGGAGGCAGTTAGTCAGCCATTCCAAGGTCGAGGTAGCTTGGCGTGGCGCAGGAGGGGAGCGGCGTCGGCCCATGACTCACCTCGAAGATGAGCAGCGCGAATATGATGGTGTAGTGCAGAGCCATGGCGAAGTCGGCGGGCGGAGGGGGGTCACGAATTGGCAGGGAGTAAGGAAAACAAATCAAATAAGACGGCAATGAGGACACTGAAGACGAGTGGAGTTGAGCAGGCAGGCAGGCAGATATTGGGGCGCTTAATGCCGCAAGGGCGGGGCGCAAGGTATTTAACAGGGGGGAAGTGGCGGGGTGGGAGGAGGAGGTTAGGCGCAGCCGGACCACACATCCTCCGATGACGTCCTCTTCTCCCACCCGCTTTCAGCCTGCCACGTCGATACGTCCCCTCCGTCCTACCTTATCGAGAGAATGGCAGTTGCATGAGGTAGTGTGTGTGGTAGTAAGAGGTGCCGCCGTGGCTATAGCCTAGAGCAGCGGGGAAGGACGCCAGTGATATGTATGTGGATGCTAGCTGAATGAGCTACGTCGCGGCCCCACCGACACTCGCAGTGACGTCGTCGGGCTCAGGGTAGGAGGGTGTGGTCTTCCAACTCCGGCGGCCCTATGGGGAGGGGTGGAGTTTTAGGGTTGGTTTTTTTTTGGATGGTCCGTGTGAGTATATCTGCTCGGACATGGTGTATGCGGGGAGTAGGTATGTGCCACCAACCCCTCCCCTCGCTCAGTATCCAGCCCAGCCCTTCGTCCCTCTCCCCAGCACATCCGTGCCCTTCCCCGTTGTCTTCTCACCTCACTTGTAACCTTGGCGCATGCCCACTTGATCCCCTCCGTTCCGCCGAGATCTCTCGTGCCTGTCGCCATGTTCTTCTGTCCGCAGTGTTTTAACATGCTTGTCAATGACATGGCGGGTGAGCACCACGCTTTCCAATGCCAGTCCTGCCCGTACCAATACCCCATTACCCACAAGCTGCAGGCCCGCACTGTCCTCCAGAAGAAGGAGGTGGATGATGTGATGGGTGGTGCCAAGGCCTGGGAAACGGCCGATAAGACCGAGATTCGCTGCCCTAAGTGTGACCACGACTTTGCCTACTATAAACAGATCCAGATCCGTTCGGCCGACGAGCCCATGTCAACTTTCTACCGGTGTTGTAACGAGGAGTGCCAGAACGACTGGCGGCAGGATTAAAGGTCAAGACCACCGTAAAAGGCATCCCCCCCCTCCCCAACAGCCTTATGATATGCGTCTCCTTACGCCGAGTTGGTGGTAATTAACCTGGGCAAACCATGATGTAATTTTTCACAACGGACAATAGAGGCATTTATTGCGAGTGGGACAGTGGGCCCAAATGGCGGAGGCCCCGCACATTGAGCGCCACCAAAAAAGAAAAGAAAAATATCGTGACCAGTCAGTATGGGAAAGGGAGGGTTGCTGGCCAAACCCCCTGATGACCTTGGTGGAGGGAGGTGGGTTAGATTAGTCGACGGATCGGGGCTGGGCCTGCTGGAGGCCAGTGCACAACTTTCCAATCCTTTACTCGCCCCGGTAGCCACCAGAGTTACCACCAAAGTGCTGCTGGGGCTGGCCACCGTACTGTTGCGGCGGGCCGCCCTGGAAACCGCCAGGACCGGGCCACATGCTGGGCATATTGGGCATCCGCGGCTCGTTGGGGCCCAGCGTGTGCGGCTTCTTGTTCTGTTGCTTCTCGTCGTACCATTCGTAGGCCTCCTTACCAGCCCACGCGGCCAGGCCGGCGGCTGCGAGGCCCGCGGCCACGGTGCCGGCCGTCTTCCACGTGTCGTGTTTCTCCTCAGGCTCGGCGGTCGGCGGCTGGGCCCCGCCATGGGGCTTGTTCTCATTGTAGCCGACGTTGTTGTTACCGTAGCCGGCGGGGTTGGGACCTCCGTAGCCCGGGTTAGGGCCGCCATGGGCCTGATTGGGACCACCGTAGCCTTGGTTGGCATGGTTGCCGTGGTTGCCATAGTTGCCTGGGTTACCCTGGTTGCCATAGTTTCCTTGGTTACCCTGGTTGCCATAGTTTCCTTGGTTGGTGCTGTTGTTGCCGTAGCCCGAGGTTTGGCTGCCGGCATGGGACGGCGGCTTGGGGGTGCTCGACACGTAAGCTCCCTGGCTGTAGCCGGCAGGGGCGTAGCCCGTCGAGTCGGGCTGGGTGGGGCGGGCCTGGCCTTGGTTTTGGCCCTGGTTCTGGGTGCCGTAGGGGCCCCGCTCGGAGTAATTGTCGCTGTTGTAAGACATGGTGCTGGTGAAAGGAGAAAGGCTGGACAAACGGCGAGGGAAGGGCAGAAACGACGTTGGTTGGGGCTGGTAACAGGGGTCTGATGAGCGAGATGAGCCGTGACTGGCCAAGGCAGAACAAGTCTGGCGGGGACTTACCTGGTAGCGAAAGGGGTGGTTCGGCTGATATATAAAAGACAGAGGGCTGAATAAAACAGAAGGCGGAGTTGGTAAGCGAAGAGGGCGATAGTTACCTTAAAGTGACTTGCCAGCGGCTGGGTGGATTATATAAGCCGATTCTTCCAGAGAACCGGGGCAGGGCTCGGGAAGGGTGGGGCTGGGGAGGCGTTACCGCTTTGCACAGCGCTGCATGGGTCATTGTTCCCAACCATCGGAGGATGAAGGGAGTGCCGACAATAGCCCAGTGGGTTCGGACAAGGTGGGGTAATCAGTGGTGGGAAGGTCCGCTGCGAATGGTCGGCAGTGTCATGCAGCAAACCCCGGCCTTGGCGTGGCGGGTGTAACCTCTGAACGATGGTGTCATTGCCAGCCGTGGCCAGGCTCAAGGCCAAGGCCAAGCGACATCTGCTCACTCCCCCGCCAACTCTGCAAGTCGTTTTCCCCGCCTGCCTTCGTCACTGTGACGATGGAGACCACGTGACTGGTATTCGCCGGCCTTCCTATCCCCTAGACGCGGTGGCCCACGATAGGACGGGGGTCCGATACCAGCGCATACAGCCTTCTCTACTTTTTTTTTTCCAGGTCGGTTTTGGTGGAGGTCGAGCCGTCTCGGTGGAATTAGATTCTCGCGCCTAGTAGCGGCCTGCCAGGCGCATATGCGCTCGTATCGCTGTGCATAACTGCCACTACGGGGAATTGAACAAGTTCAAGAGGGCCACAGGCTCCCTAGCCAGAAAAAAAAGAAGCGGAAGGACGAAGAGAGTAGCCGTCTTCAGGAAGAGCACGTTGTCTTTGTCACCTACTCTAATGCTTCCCACTAGACCGGCCGCTCCTACGCTCCCAGCAACCTGCACCACGACGCATTCCTTCCTGCCGATATCCCAGAGTCACCCGGCCACCTCCCCACAGCTGCTCGGCCCCTCTTACCCGAATCCCCCCCCTCCCTGAGCCTGCTACCTCGCACATCACCATGGCGACCCAGGACTCCAAATCACTGACGGACTTGCTACAGGGCTCAGTGGCCTCCACCTCTGTCGCCGATCTGTTCGCCAGCAGCGTAAGTCAGCCACACCCTCGCCTTCCCCGACCACCGGCCCCCCTTCACATACTACTACCCCCGTAGCTCGCTGTCTCGTTACTTCGGTACCTTCTAACCTTGATACACCTGCCCATTGTACCCCTTCGATAACAGACCAAGCCAGTCGTCGCGCCAGCCCAGGCCGAGTCGGTCGCCACTTCAGACGAGGCCGAATCAGATGCCACATCGGACGAGGCCGAATCAGACGCCACAGCCGATGAGGCCGAATCAGACGCCACAGCCGATGAGGCCGAATCAGACGCCACAGCCGATGAGGCCGAATCAGACACCACAGCCGACAAGGCCGAGTCGGTCCTCCCGACCACTGTCGCCCCGGCTAAGCCTAAGCCACCAAAGAATTTCCAGGATCAAAAACCCCGCACCGTGTCGGTGGGTAATATCGCCGTCGAGGTCCTGTCCGATAAAGCCGCTCAGCGCGAGCTTCTACGGCTCTTTCGTCCCGCCGGGAAGGTCGAATGCCATTACTTTCGTCGCGCGGTAAGTCCCTCGCATCTAGGACCGTCATTTCAAATCGCCCCGTCTCCGGGGTGCCAGGCAACGGGCCTAGCTGTTCGCTCGCACCATCTAACTTTCCACCGCGCACCCTTTGCTCTTTACTCCCATCCTCGGCGACCTGCCCGGGTATCCAGAATGTGCCCAAGAATCTGCGACTTCCCAACGAAAAATTGCCGAAGGACATGACCAACCAAACAGTGTGCACCTGCTACATTGTCTACACGAGCGTCGATGCCGTGCCCGGGGCGCTAAGACTCAATTCCACGCTGTTTAGGGACCGCCACCTTCGTGTCATCCGGCCGGACGGTGGCCTCACGTATGACCGCTCACGCTCGGTGTTCGTTGGTAACCTGCCCTTCAATGCTGATGAGGAGAAGCTGCGCTCCCACTTTGCCGAATGCGGCGATATTGCCAACGTGCGCATCCTGCGCGACTCCATCAGCCAACAAGGTAAAGGTACCGGCTACCTCGAGTTCACCGAAAAGGTATCGGTCGGCCTGGCCCTGAGTTTGCACGAATCGCGCTTCATGGAGCGGGAGCTACGCGTCGAGCGGTGCAAGGACACCGACCGCATCCGCAATGCGAAGCTCCAGAGCAGCCAGTCCGCCTCCGCCAAACGTACCCTGCGCAAGCTTACGGATGCTGTTAAGAACGAGGGTACCCGGGCTGCTAAGCGACGCCTTGACCATTATCTCAAATCCACGTCCAAGCCTGCCCTCGGCAATTTCGAGGGTGAGCGGGCGAACCGTGCCGCTGCCCTCCCACGGTCCCTACAATCT
Source organism: Tieghemiomyces parasiticus (assembly GCA_027575765.1). Taxonomy (NCBI): domain Eukaryota; kingdom Fungi; phylum Kickxellomycota; class Dimargaritomycetes; order Dimargaritales; family Dimargaritaceae; genus Tieghemiomyces; species Tieghemiomyces parasiticus. The sequence goes on along the minus strand of JANBPT010000322.1, from coordinate 38,315 downwards.
CGGTCTAAGCGGCCGCGCAAGTAATCGGCGCGCGGCCCCCGGTCCCGGGATTGCCGTGCGCAAGTCCCTTCGGGAGTGGCGTATGCTCTATTGTCCGTCAGGCCCTTGTTACGTTGTATATGTGATAAAACTGGCCATGCTAAATGCTGCTACTTTCAACTCCCTCACTGGCCGACAGCCAAACACGAGTCACACTTTTGGAGGGGGGGAGTATCGCTGCACAACTCGACCTCCTCCTCCCCCGTCCCAAGGTATATACATGACAGTTGGCATCCAAATGTAACTCTCGGGGTAAGGGGTGTTGAAACGTTATAGACGGCTACTGGCCGGTGGAAGCGTAGGGCGATGCGGTTGATACATAAAGTGTGTGGTAGTGACTCACAAAGCTGTGCTATGGGGCCCAGGCGCTACAGTTTTGGAGGGCGCATGAGCGGGCTAACCAGAAGAGCCTGCTACAACACCACGCTTTTCGTGAGGGGGGAGTATGCAGCAAAGCGGACCATGATCGGCACGGCGTCTTCTGCCTACACCTGCCAGAGCTGCTAGTTAGGGAAGGGAGAGGCCCTCGCCCTTTAACCCGAGGCCGCCGTTGCCGTTGGCAATGTGACCAACAAGGAACAGTCCGAGCAGCGAGGGTGTTGGGTGGCCACGTATCTCTTCATTCCACGCCCCCCCTTAGGACTGATTCAACCCGGAGGATCGCCTTACTCCCCCCAGTCACGCGAGGAGTCTGGATGCTGGAGCAGTTGTGACTCGGGTGGGGACCTAGCGGGGTAGACCATGCCCTTCATGGCCATTAAAAACCCCACGTCCGGGCCCCGGTCGGCCCGGTTCTGTACTCCTTTAGCCGCTTTTCCAACCCCGCCCACGTCTTGCACCTTTGCTATTCCCTCCCTCCCACTCTGCTCTTTTATTACGCCCTTTGCCCGCCTGCGCCTCACGATGGTTGTCGACATTCAGATTGCTCCAGCCGACGAGGGCGCCGTCCGTGCCCACCTCCAATCACTGGCCGCCGTGCGTGAGCGCGCCGCCGCTGTCTACGCCCTGGGCGAGGCTGGGCGTCTGGACCACTTCACTCTGCACCCGGAGCGCCTTGATGCTGTCGCTGACTACGTGGCGGCTCTCATCCGCCGAGACTACGCCCACCCCACCGATGTGCCCCCGCACAGCCGCTGGCGCCACTTCACTGTGGGTGGTGTCGACCGCGTTGCCGACTTGCTTGCCCGGTGGCCACGGGACAGTCCCGAGGCCCAGCGGGAGGCCACCCGACGCGTCCTCGACCTCTTTGTGGTGTCAGTCCTACTGGACGCAGGCGCCGGTGACGCTTGGACCTATCGCGAGGCCGCAACGGGTCAGGTCCTACGCCGTTCCGAGGGTCTGGCCGTGGCGTCCCTCGACCTCTTCCTAAGCGGCGCCTTCAGCGGGTCCCCGGGTACCGACCCCTGCCGTGTAGACGGTCACGGTTTGCAGGCGCTGACCGTCGAGACCCTGCGCAAGGGGTTCCAAGTAACCGACGAGAACCCGCTGGTTGGCTTGGACGGGCGGTGCTCTCTCCTCCGTCGTCTGGGCGAGGCCCTGGAGACCCAGGCCACGTACTTTGCCGCCCCCGCCGGCGTCGCACCACGTCCTGGCCATCTGCTCGATTACCTCCTCACCTGCGCCGGGAACGGGTCCACCACCGTAGCCTTGGCCGACCTGTGGACGGCAGTACTGCAGGGTTTCGGCGGCGTTTGGCCCCCGACGCGCACCCTACTCAATGGGCGGTCCCTGGGTGACGTGTGGCCCTGTCCCAGCCTGCCCGCCACCGCCCCCGCGGATCGGTTGGTGCCCTTCCACAAGTTGTCCCAGTGGCTGACTTACTCCCTGCTGGAGCCGCTGACCGTCCTAATGGGTATCGAGGTCACCGGCCTGGAGGCCCTGACCGGTCTGCCCGAGTATCGCAACGGCGGTCTGTTTATTGACTTGGGCGTTCTGGTGTATAAGGATGCCCCCGCGGGGGAGGAGGTCCCGACCCTCGAGGTCGACGACCCAGCCGTCGTGGAGTGGCGGGCTCTAACCGTCATCCTGCTCGACCTGACCGCCGCCCGAGTGCGTACCCGGTTCGGACTAAGCGAGCGCGAGTTGCCCCTGGCCCAGGTCCTAGAGGGTGGTACCTGGAAGGCCGGCCGTGAAATTGCTGCCGAGCGCCGCCCCGCCACTCGCGGGCCTCCGCTAGCCATCCGGTCCGACGGGACGGTGTTTTAAAAGGTTGCCACGCGGTGTCGGGAGGCCATTCGGAGCGATTTGTGTTGGATCCGCCGGCTGTGGCGGCGAGGGACTCGGAAGCGTGGTAATACACAGAGTCCGTTGCTCAGTACCCGGTTGGCCGGTCCGGTTGCTTCTCTCACTTCAGTGACATGGACCCGCGCTTGCAATTGACCCTGACGTTCACGTCAACCCCACCGTTCTCTGTGCTACAGCGCCAATAAATAGTATGAGCATCATCAAGACCCTGTCGATGCGTGCTGCCTATTTTCGACCCCACCCTAAAGTATGGCCATAGCGGTGGCTGATTAGCACGCTGGGGCGGTGAACGCCATTGTTCGGCCATCAAACAGGGGCTGGCTCCACAGTTTCAGCAGAGGGCCCCAGGGGGGGGAGGATGGTCACTTTATGCGAGGAGAGCGGGTTCGCAGCCTAGAATCAGCGCCTGTTGAAGTCACATCAATGTACGCAGGCCGTTTAAAAGGCGAAGGTGGCCGGGACGGGCCTCTCGTTCGGCCCAAGGGAGGAAAGGAGGGGGCGGTACGTACTGGTGGCAACGGCCACGTTGCGGAGGGAACCCACCAGGCGGGAGCCCTTGGCGATATCGGCCTGGCCGTGGTGCTTCTGATACCATCAGCAAGGGATGCCCCCACCCCGCTGCAGCTAACCCATCCGCTAGGGTGCCCGACGTGGTCAGCAACCAGTAGTGCCCTGACCATGCAGATTGACGGCGGTAACCCGGCAAGGGAAGGCCAAGAACTAGCCCAACTCTGCCTCCCTCTACTTGTCCGCTAGCTCCACGCCACGAGTTGGCTGGGACGTCAAACGCCCTTCATCTAGCCCGGCTGTCAACCGTGCGCGGCCGTGGGGCTGCGCCATAGTGAGCCGCCCGTTGGCCCTCACCCTCCCTCGCCCTGTCCGCTGGTGACGGTACTGGCCTACTGCCCAGTTGGTACGCCTCGCGAGCGTCTGTGCTGCAGCATACACCATGCCTACCTCACTCCCGCCTGGCTCTTCGCCTCACCCGCCCATTCCCGGTTTCTACTTCGTGGCCACGGCTTCTTCCCTTCCTCCTTCCGGCCGACCAGTTCCACTATCTCAAGCCTTAGCCAATCCGCTGGGATCTCGGCATCTTTCGTCCCTCGTCACCTTCCGATAAAGCCTTCTTCCTCGTCCCCCCGGCCGTTCCGGACCTCGCCCTTGGCACCGCCTGTACACTCCAATCTGACAACGCCCCTTCCTGCCCGGTGTCGCCCACCTTCTCGATTACATCTCCATCCCCGTCTTTCTCTACTCTGCGACGCCATGGACGACCTCATTCCCGTAGTCAACCGACTCCAGGACGTGTTCAACACGGTGGGCCACGACCAGATCGATCTGCCGCAGATCGTGGTGGTAGGGTAAGTGGTCCATTCGCCTGCCCCCCCCCCTGCGCTCACGCCGGCTCCACTGAGCGCGACCTATCGGGTTCCCCGTCTCTCTCTCCTCACCGTGACCCTGCCTAATCCACATTCTCTCCCTTCCCGTTCATTCCCTGCACCCTCAGGTCCCAGTCATCAGGCAAGTCCTCGGTCCTTGAAAATCTGGTGGGCCGTGACTTCCTCCCGCGCGGTACCGGTATCGTCACCCGCCGCCCCTTGGTCCTGCAACTGGTCAACGTGCCCAAGCGGAAGCCCTCGCGCCGCCCGCCTGTCGGTGACGAACCAGCCGACTCCGAGGAGGAACTCCCTGAGCGGGCCCAATTTCTCCACCTACCTGACCGACAGTTTTCCGATTTTGGCGAGGTACGCCAGGAGATTCAGCGTGAGACCGAGCGTTTGGCTGGTGCCAACAAAGGGATCTGTCGGACGCCCATCCACCTTAAAATCACTTCCCCGCACGTGCTCAACCTCACTCTAGTGGACCTGCCGGGCCTGACGAAGCTTCCGGTGGGCGACCAGCCCGGGGATATTGAGATCCAGACCCACGACCTAGTCATGGAGTACATTAACAAACCCAATAGCGTCATTCTCGCCGTGAGCCCAGCCAACGTCGACCTGGTCAATTCGGAGAGCCTTAAGCTGGCCCGTGAGGTGGACCCAGACGGCAAGCGCACGTTGGGCGTAGTGACCAAGATCGACCTGATGGACGTGGGCACCAACGCCCTGGACATTCTCACTGGCCATGTTTTCCCGCTGCGCCTGGGTTTCGTGGGCGTGGTCAACCGCAGCCAGCAGGACACCCTGGCTGCCAAGCCTATCCAGGAGGCGCTTCGCTTCGAGCGTGAGTTTTTCCGTACCCACCCCGTCTACCGAGCCATCGCTGCCCGCTGCGGTACTGCACATCTGTCCCAGATCCTCAACCAGTTGCTCATGAACCACATCCGCGAACGTCTGCCCGATATCAAAACCAAAATCAATGCCCTCATCAGCCAGACCGAGGCCGAGCTGGCCTCCTACGGCGCGCCGGCCCTGTCGAGTCAGGTCAATCGCACGTCGCTCTTCCTGCGCCTACTGACCCAGTTTGCCAACCAGTACAACGCCTCCATCGAAGGGACCGGGGCCGCTGAGTTAGGGCCCGCCGAGCTCTGCGGCGGTGCTCACCTCTACTACATCTTCAACGGGGTGTTCGGGTCTGCCCTAGACAGCATCAATCCCTGCGCCAATCTTACCGATCACGACATTCGGACCGCCATCCGTAACTCCACGGGGCCCCGCCCGTCCCTGTTTGTCCCCGAATTGGCCTTTGAGCTCCTGGTCAAGCCCCAAATCAAATGCCTGGAGCCGCCCAGCCAGCGCTGCGTGCAGCTGGCCTACGAGGAGCTCATGAAAATCGGTCAGCACTGCGGCAGTAAGGAGCTCCGCAAGTATCCCAAATTGTACGCCAAGCTGATCGAAGTGGTTTCCGACCTGCTGCGCGAACGTGTTGCGCCCACTGCGTCCTACGTGGAGAGCCTGATCAGCATCCAGCGGTCCTACATTAACACCAACCACCCAGACTTCATAGGCGGAGCCGGCGCCCTGGCCGAATTGCAGCGCAAGGCCGAGGCCCAACGCCGCGAGATCGCCGCCGACGCCTCCCGTCCACTGGACGACCCGGAGATCAGCGACACGGACTCGGTGGGGCCGGTCGTGGGTCGCGGCCGCCTGCCCGGCCACCGGGGGTCCCTGTCTCGCCCGCGGCGTCCCCAATCGGCGGCCAGCGTGCGCGCATCCCTGTCGCACGCCCCCTTCAGCGGGGCCCCGCCTCAGGGCGACAAACTACTCAATTACTTCTTTGGTGGCGGCACCCGGGCCGACACGCTGATATTGCCCGACGATGCCAAGCGGCCCAGCCTGCCCCTGCCCAGTCGAATGAAGGAGGCGGCCGGCGACGTCCCCGGGACCCTGCTGGACCCCGAGCCGACGTTGGGCGGTGACCGAGATCAGCTCGAGACCGAACTTATCCGGTCCCTCATCACGTCCTATTTTGGTATCGTCCGCAAGTCCACCCAGGACCTCGTGCCCAAAGCCATCATGCACCTGCTGGTCAACCACACGCGGGATGTACTGCAGAACCGGCTGGTGGAGACGCTCTATAAGGACTCATTGATGGAGGAGTTACTGCAAGAGGACGAGGCCCTGATTGCCGAGCGCAACAAGTGCGAATCCATGCTGGAAGTGTACCGCAAGGCCTTTGCCATCGTGAGCGAAACGCCATAAAGGGTCCAGTCGGCGACGGGACCCGAGCCCTGTCCTTCTCATCATTACCCTTTTGGAGGCTTGGATAACCAAGTGACTTGCGGAGAGCTCCAGCTCGGTGCCATTGTAACCGATGGCACGGAGAATTTGCTAGTGGGCCATTTCTCGACGGTTTCTTGTTCAATTGTTTCCGTGCCAAATACACACCTCGGTCTACCCGTGTAGTTCAGGCTTTTGTGCCGCATGGCTTGTTGATTCGGCAGCTTGGTAATGGGCAGGTGTAATAAAGATCATCTACCATGACCCAGACCTCTTGGCCTCTGGCAGGACTTTGGGTGGAATGGAATCTCCGCGCCCATCCGTAGGGAGGAGGTCGAGGGTGATCTCCCCACCAGCATGTAGCCCTTCCACTCGACAGGTTGCCAACGGCCGCTGCGGGAGGCGGGTTCCACCTCTCGCGCCGTCCGGCTGCCTGTCCGCAGGGTCCGGGCTCTGTCTTCACTGGGAATCTGTCGTCTCCACCTGTTCTAGTAACCGTCATCCGCACCCTGGGCCCTCGTTGGTCCCATGTGCTACTCTCCAACCCCATTCGCGATGTCCCGCCGCCGTGATTGCAAAGCAACAGCCCGTTAGACTGTTACCGCCCTACTCCCATTTTCCGTCCCTTGCGCACCACATTCTCCCCCCTGCCGATGAGTACCACCACCGTCCTCTGGACGGCGCCCGCCGTGTTGGGCCTAGCCGTCCTGACCCAAGCCACCAATGACCCTCTGGCTATATCCACCTACCTCGCCGTCCTGACGGGACTACTGACCTGGCGCCTGATACCCGCCGTCGCCGACCGGTTTGTAGCGGCCGGCCTCTCGGGCAAAGACGTGAACAAGGCCCACCAGCCCATCATGTAAGTCGGCCGCCCGGGCTCCACTTCGGCACCGGTACAAGCGCTCGCTCCAGGCACCTCAACCTCGCCCAGCCCTCAATAACTCCTGGCTTCACCATCCCGCCACCTGACTCCGCCCACCAGCCCGGAAAGTTTGGGTATCATTGCGGCCACGCTCTACCTGATATGTCTATTCCTGTTTATCCCTTTCCCCTTCCGGCAGTGGTTTCCCGCCGAACCTGCAGTGTTGTCCCTGCGCACATTTCCCTTCCAACGGGTAAGTTCGCTTCCACAATCTCTACCTCCATCAATTATAAGCCATTTGCAGCCGTCCGAATTGTCGGTTGACTGACATCACCCTCCCTCGCTGTTTCCCCTTCGCCTGGTCGTTTCAGCTGGGCGAATTTCTAGCGGCATTGCTGTGCCTACAAAGCATGGTATTCCTGGGATTCGCCGACGACGTGTTTGATATCCGCTGGCGTTATAAACTTGTCATGCCCACCGTGGCGTCGATTCCACTGCTCATGGGCTACTATCTTTCTGATGGCATCACTTACGTAGTCTTGCCCATCCCGTTGCGGCCGATCCTGGGTCGTATCTTGGACATTGGTAAGCACATTTAACCGGTTGCGCTTACTTGGCCTGGTCGGTATCCCAGCCGCCGTCAGGTCCCTCCCCTTCACCCCGCCGGCTAACTCTCATTCGCTCACACGCCTTCCCCGCATTTACAGGTATACTATATTACGTGTACATTGCGATGCTGGCCATTTTCTGCACCAATTCCATCAATATCCTAGCGGGAATTAATGGCGTGGAGGCGGGCCAGTCCCTGGTAATTGCCCTCTCCGTGGCCGCCAACGATCTTCTCTATGTCAACGGGCCCGACCGGCCCGCCGCCGAGGTGCACCTATTCTCGCTGTACTTCATACTGCCTTTCATCGCGGTAACGACGGCGCTCTTGTGGCACAATTGGTATCCGGCGCGGGTCTTCGTGGGCGACACATACTGTTACTTTGCGGGCATGACATTTGCGGTGGTGGGAATCATTGGCCACTTCAGCAAGACCCTGCTGCTCTTCTTTATCCCCCAGATATTCAATTTTATCTACTCAGCCCCGCAGCTATTTCGCTTGGTACCGTGCCCACGCCACCGCATGCCGCGGTAAGTTACTCCCATCACATGGATGGGCGTGTAAGTAAGAGGGGCCCATCCTGGCTAAATATCTCTGGCCCTTTGCACTCGTCATGCCGTATTCTAACCAGCCCCAGCCGGGCGAGACTATACGTATCCTTCCCCCCCCATACCCTTGCCAGACTAAACCCGGCAACCGGTCGCCTCGAACCTAGCGATGCTTCGCTCGCTACGGCCACCCCGACGGGTCTTGCTGTCGTGCGTACCCTCGCGCGTTTCCGCCTAGTCCGGGTGGCCACCGACGACGCCGGGACACCTCTTCGCGTGAGCAATTTGACCTTACTCAATATGTTGCTCGTACACTGCGGGCCGCTACCCGAGAACCACTTGGCCGCTCTGGTCGTTGCCCTTCAAGTATTTGGTAGCGTGGCGGCCTTTACCGTCCGCTACCAGTTAGTCACGTTTCTCTACTAGTATTCTCGTGATGAGTGTGGTGGCGAAGGGTTTCCAGTTTCTCTTTACCAGCGGACACACGATGGCGAATCCAATCCTGTCCAGGCTCTAGCAGCGCAGGTTACTGTTCACTAGGGAGTGGGGAGTCCGTATCTTACCGCCCTCTCTCTCTCTCGCTCTCCGTCATTCCCTTTGTGTATGTGTAATGGAAGCCGCCCTGTAGTCAATCCTGTAAAATTGGGTCAAAACACCTCCCTCCATTGGTCGCCACGACACCCACCAGGTGTGATGCCAATTATAAGTTGAGCCGCCGGTATGGTTGCGTTGAGTGTGGTTGCTGTAAAGTTACCGGCTCCATTGTGTACGCGCGAATGAGCTCCGCCGCCTGTGACGCTTGTACACAAGGTTACTAAGGGGGGTCTGGTTCAGTAGATTAACGCCAGTGTCCGGACCGGCTACTGATATTCAATTATCGCTTCATGCGGTTGAGGCCAGTATGCGTGGCCAAGATTTCTGTGGCATTTGGGAGGGTGGGGTTACAGTATGGCCTGGCCGCAAGAGGAATATCCCGCAGAGGACGCATATTGGTCAAAAAGGAAGGTGCCGAGCAGAGGCCAGGGAATGGCCTGACCTTCCGGCGACTCAAGAGGCGCCTGCAAACACTCCCCCGTATACTCCTCCTCGGCTAAGGCTGGTTGGCGTTGGTAAGGCCATCGGCTGACGCCTCTCGCCCGAGTTTGGAGCCAGTTGACCATCCAAGTTACGCCCCTATTGACCTGGGTTGCCATGGTCATGACACCATCACGTTGAACAGATGGGAGACACAAGGAACGGGGTATGCCCGGCGGGGTCTTGATTCGCCGCCTAAATAAAAAAAAATAGGGGTGCTTAGAAACATGGCAGTAAGCTAAACGACCACCCATCGCAAGAGGGTTAAATCAGGTATAATTGCACAAAACAAGGATAATGAGGTGGTTGGACCATATGAGCCGGGGCAATGCCTTGTGAACGACTCGACCAATAGCAACGTGGGAGACGAACGTGATTTGGGACGTGTCGTGTGGGTTGATGGATCTCCTTTTGTTTGACCGGCCTGACACCGCCGCCTCGTCGTGGCCACCAATATGTCAATGTTTGTTTCACCAGGGGTGCCGTGAGCCCATCCAACAAGGGTGGTCGGTGAGGAAAGGACAGTGGGGGGGGGCGAACGGTATCTGGATCGGATGCACACAATGGGCTAACCACCTTAGTCACCACCCCCCCCCCCCCTTCACAGGTGACCGGCAACGTTTCCCATCGTATCCCAGCGATAGTGGTGGGACGGACGCGCCGTATTCCCGCATTCTCCATTTGCACCGGCGTATAAACGGAGAATGCGTGGATGTTTCCGATGGACTGGATTGAGGCCCGCTCTTGGTAGCCTCAGCGGCGCCGGGTCAGCTGCAGCTATGGCGGGGCTCGTTCACAATCTGCTTTCGTGACCCTCTAGGCTCGCAAGGCCCGAGTCAGAATAGCCCTATGACTATACGTGATGGCTGGAAGTAGTCAGGTCGAGCATGGGCCATCCAAACCAGAAGGTCCCCCCCCGCTGGGCGGCAGACATGAAGTTAATCCCTAGGCTATGCTGGCCCCCATCCCTACCGGTGACTCATCAGGGCCGTGGCTTTCCGCGGAGAAGCCCTCTTGACTGGGGCATCCGGTGGCAGGCCTCGGCAGACCCGTCGCTGGCCACCCCAGTCCCATTGCCGAATCCAATACTCTACTGCCCCGACCAAGCCAGTAATCGTTTCGCAATGTACTATCACCATATTAAGTAACGTGGAAGGAAAAGGTTCCGAATCCAAACGCCACGGTGACCCGTAGGTGGTTACAGTATGCCACTCGGCGGGGTCGGGGGAAAAGAAATACGATGACTGGGCGAGGATCAACGTAAGGCTTGGATTGTCACTATTCCGTTTATAAGCCAGATGGATTGCGGTAGCCTTGTGTCTGCGCGCCAGCGCCTGGTATCCCCCTCGTGTTAATGACACTGGGTTGGCCAGCTCCTGGCTCCAGAACAGGAAAGGGGGGTGGAGAGTCGGCCGATGAATAAGGATACGCTGCCAAACAAACCATTGGATACCTCTCATTAACTGGAAGAAATCTCGAGCGGAAGCGTAATATACCGGCCCGCGTTTCACTGCTGCGTGAATGACCAGGGTGGGACAGAGGACGGGAATACACAACCTCTGCCAGGGCAGCGACCGCTGATCGTCCCGACTCGTCTTCACTCATACCACGAAACAGGGCGTAGGTTGATATGCAAAAGTGAGGAAGCGCCATGGCTGGGGTGTCGCCGTATCCCATCCCCAGAGTACCATATCACTATTGGAACGCCACGAAGTGTCGATGTAAACCTCTAACCTATAAAGACACAGTGATCAGTTATTTGGGTTATTGACTGTATTACTCGATGGAAAAAGGGGGTCATCAGTACTGGTTTGACAATATTTTAATTCCGCACGCGAAGGTGGGGATCCAACCTTCTAATTAACTGCGCTGATCACACGTTGCAAAGTGAAATGACCCGCACGGGAAACCTTCTGATTACCCAGGGACCTGCTACTAATACTTGATATGTCGTGGTTACGCAGCAGATCACCCGATTCCCCCTCCCCTTCGAGTTGATTTAGAAGGCACACTAGGTGGGGTCGTCGTCGATGGGCGGTGAAAAGAGCATTGCGGCTATATTAGGGTGGGAAAAAGTGGCTTTAGGCTATACCAGACAATCAGGCCCTACACCCCCACGCTAACTGGCCTGGTGTACAAAACCCTGGCCATGCCACCTGGAAATAGTAAACGGCTAAACATCAAGAACGAGTCCGCAACGGTCGACCAAACCGCGATCACGCGCACAAACAAGTCGGACGGAATGGGTTGGCCGGGGTACAGCAGGTGATACCTCGTTCATTGTTATCGTCCGAGGCAAGGTCAAACCGCTACGGGGCCACGGTTTACTTTTTCAGCATTCTCACCTCATGGTGTCCAAAGTAGGGCGAACACGCATTAGCCACCGTGATCGACGCTATACGTGGGTCCTATTTGGTTTAAGGCAAGGAAATACGGTAGAGGGCGCCAAACACGGGGTGCTCAATGCGGCTGGCATACCTTAGCGACTAATTTTCTGGGTTGTAACATAAGGTCTCCCACAGCGGTTTGCTTTTCAGTCGCGTAACGATGGATAAGAGCCTGCAGGGCCGAGCTACCGCAGTAGCCCCCGGTCGCCTAGCCTTTAAGGTCTGCGCCTACATTCCCTATTCAACCTTGCGGACTGCCTAAGCGCCAGCATGGCGCGGAAGAAATACACTCACTTGTTTGTTCTTGAAATTTATTCAATGTTTAGTGAGGAGCTGCGGGTTTCCTACACGCTACGACAAAAGCTTTGTAGGATAGGTCGATTCCCAATGGAGACTAAACATTCCACCCTACCCACACTCTCGCCTTGGTGAAGTCCATTCTCCTCGGCCGAGCCGTCCTTGGCATCCAAGACGAGTCAGTCTTGTCACTCGCCCAGAAAACTTCCACGGCGTCGCATTGAGAATCTCAACGGATATTCTCAGCCACCTTTTCCTAAAAAGAAATGGCGACGATTCCAAGAGCAAACGCTCATCAGTTGAGTTGGAAGACCGTGGTGGGCCTCAACCCCATTCCCCCTCCCCTTCTGATATGGACAACTACCATATGGCCCAAGTTCAAAAGCAGGTGAGGGTCGATGGCGAGCTGGGCCACGGGATCAAAGAACCAATGCACGCGAGACTGGGGTGAAGGTGGGGTAATATCAGTTTACGCGTACACTTTGCTCCGCTGGCGGCGGGTAGTGGCGGCTTGACAGGCAAGGGGAAGGGGGGGGGCAGTAAAGGTGTGGCTTTAGGGTGATCGCGTTCCTCCTCGCCCACCCCCTTGTAATCCCACTCAACACGTCCTTGCAAGGAGAAATATGATTAACCAGATACTATGAGGGACGGGTGGGGGAGGACACCCTCTTTCTACTCCCACCCAAGTCATTGATGAGCAACTAAAAAGCACTCCCTCCTGCCATCGCTTGCGAGCCCTTTGTAGTCACAGTAACCAGGGGAGTCGCACCGCACGTATAGGGGATTCGCGAATCAGCCTGCCCGCGAAGGGCTCAAATCTGAACGCAAGCTAATTATTTTTCATAAGAGATAACCTTATGGTATCCCAACACGTACCCGGGGGATGTGCTCTATCGCGAAGGTTTATATCTATTTCGATCTATTCTGGCGGGTGCTGATCGCTTGGATAGGAGGTTTCCATTGAGCTAACCGATCGGGACCACCGGTTCGTATTAAACCACGATAAGGGGATGTAACCCCATGCTGCCATCGATTGAATTACTAACCTCCAGGCGACGCCAAAGATCTGGCTACTTTGCCAACGACAATAAATTGGAAGTTGCACTGGTGGAGACGGGCGTGGCAGGAGAGGGGGGGGGTTTCCCCCAGAGTACCGTCTACTCGCTAAGCACCATCTAGCCTGTCAACTCGGCGGGCCTGAAGTGGCTGGAGGGCGCGAGCCAGGGTTGGTCGTGATACCTGATCACCAATCGCCCGAGCGGTAGAGAACGCGATCTTATTCGGTCTATTAGCACCCCTTTCGATAGAGAGCGGGTTGAGGACGGGGTGATGATACTTGGCCTTCTCATGTAGGAACAGGGATAAAGGATGGGCCACGGCCGGGTCACCACCAATCTATTTTTGAGCCTAGGCTTAGTTTGCGGTTGGCTCTGGTGTAAAGGACGTGACTCAATCCACGCTACGCTCTAACGTCAATGTATCAATCGGTAATCCGGGTTGACACGTCGGTCGAGTGTTCGTTTGGATGAGCTGCCGACTGTGTACGTTTGTAGGCGGGGAATTATGGCCCCGCTCTGGGACCTCGTCGCCGGTGGGTAGGACGGCACAGAAACCCGGGCTGACCACGTTCCATGTCGAAGGTGGTACAGGTTCCCTAACCTTGCCTGTTCTGTCGGACGCGGGAATCCGGATGGTACCGGGTTGCTCTCCTAATACGCAGCCCGGATATTTGACCTGAACCCAACGGGGTGCAGGCCGATGCTGAATCGTGCACGGTCTGTAGGGAGGCCGTGGTTGGTATTAGAGCGTAGTGAGAAGTTGTAATTGTTTCTGCGTGAACAAACATGGGTGAAGGCACGTTTCATATGGAGGGAAACAGGCAGTCCAGGTGTGGTTTTATTGGAGTTAAGGCCCCCCCACGGAAAATTCTCACACTACCCGCGCCTCCTTTCCTAAACATGTAAAACCCATTCGGCCCGCATCTCCTAAGTTTATCCTTATTATAGACTTGGAGGCCAACCCTCAATAATTAGATTACCCGGCTCACGTCATGTGTCTCTGGCTATGAAATGATGCTCAACTCTTGACCGTTCGTTCAACAGGTCCATGGGTGGTCATGTCGGAGTTGGAGGAAACTGTGCACTGACGTATAGCAGGCTAGGATGGATCCTCTCCTTTTGACAACGCGTCATCGGGCCTTCGTAGGCCTCAAGGTGTCTAGAGTCTGGCTTGCTGGTTGTGGCGAAGCTGTATCTTCCACTTGTCCCATCCCCAATCCCCCTTTCCACCCACCGTCACTGGCGAACTAACGAGTTCCCAGAGCTCGGTGGTTCTAGCTGGCCCTTGCCGGCGCGACGTTGTACAAGGGAGAGAGCCGTTCAGATTGTGACTGGCTGGCCACCCGGGCGATTGATGCCTTATAGCGGCTTAACCAGATATACCCCTTTTCTATACGCTCTCACCGGCCCAGGCTGGGGACGGTGGTTGCGATCCTCGCCGTCTTTACATACCTCTGAGGAATGGGGACCCCCCCCCCCCTCCTCCTTCGGTAATAGGGTACATACTGATGATTGAGGGGGGGGAGGGTGACTAGATGGTTATCGATATTGGATGGTTACCGGCACCACTTCCTCGGGTCGCCTACCCTGTTCTCCCCCTGCCTATACGGCTAGGGATCGTCCTTACCGGCATGTCGCCTTGACCAATTTTCACACTACCTCGCCACTATTTACGAGATGGACGGTATGGTGTCCATTGCCCAGAAAGAAAGACGGGCGGGTGGGTCAGAAATGGGTCGGAACTGGGTTGGCAGGCTCGGCCTCGTGAACCTGCAGCAGTGCAACATTTGACATGTAAGCGGCGCCGCCCTCAATACTTTTTCTCTATGGTCCTTGCGCCCCTAGCCGAGCATGCCAAAGCTGGTCGCCCAAGATTCGAGGCGGAAGAGGGTGGTAAGGGAAGGGCTGGTTGCCCAAGACGGCCATGTCCCTCTCATTCACGTTCCCGGTCGACGGAACCCATGGCAGATGGCTGACCATTCCCATCCCCCACACCTTCCCTACGGGGCACCCCCTTTTTCCTATTTACTCGTTTCCTGTGGACATAACCAATGAGTTTGGCACCCCCTCCCCCCTTCGTACTTGACCTTCTACCCCTCGTGCTCTGTGCGTAAAGCCAGACTGGGGTCCCATCCTCACGATATTTTCTATGTCATAGCTGGTATTTAAAGCCCACCCGCCGCCCTCCCCTTCCAAGTCGAACCAAAATCACCTCACCAAGCTAGCCCCCCTCCCTCCTATAATCTAATGCTATTTGTACCAGCCACCTCTTCATCACCCACCCCCTTTGAACTCTGATATTTCCGGTCCCTGCGCAGCCTTCACTGTTTGCTGTCCGCCCGCTTCCCCTGTTCTCTAATACTCCACTGGAGGCCTAACTATTCTTGACCACCAAATCCTGCACTCCTGCCAGTATTGACTGCCCCATCTCTCCACGCTGCCTTCTTAATCCCTGGATACTACGATGCTGTCGTACCATTGCGGGCCACTACCCTGCCCCAAGACCCAGTACCGCAAACCGCCCGCCGGCAATCCTCCACGGGCTCCCAAGGTACGCATCAATGAAGCCGACCGCCAGATGGCCCACCGCCTCCGCTGCGATTATATCCAAGTTGATCCAGAGACAACGCCTGGCTGTATTGGTCTGATCCGCCGCACCGCCAGCTTCCTGTGCATTATCGTCACCGCTCTGGTCACGAAGGCCTTTCTTCGCTTCTTTGCGCACACCAAAGTATTCGGCGCCGCCCATCTCATTGACCTGTTGCACGATCGGGAGACCTGTCCGCGCCCTCTACTGACAGTGGCTAACCACATCTCAGCCGTGGATGATCCCCTTCTATGGGGCTTCGTACCCCTGCACTACAGTCTGAACCGCCAGAGCGTACGGTGGTGTATAGCCGCCAAGGACATCCTCTTCACCAACCCGATCTCCACCGCCCTCCTCAGCCTGTGCCAAACCATTCCGGTAGTACGGGGCGGTGGAGTGCGACAGCCCTTTATAGACAATGCCATTGACCGCCTCAACCACAACAAGTGGGTCCACATCTTTCCTGAGGGTAAGGTGTACCAGACCTCCTGTATGGGCTACTTCCGGTGGGGCGTGGCGCGCCTGGTGATGGAAGCCAGGACCACGCCGCTCGTCGTACCCATCTGGCACGCGGGCATGGATAAAGTGCTCCCGCTTAACCGCCGCGTGCCCCTTCCAGTACCTGGCCAGCAGATCACCATTGCAGTTGGCGAACCTTTGGACTTTGCACCGCTACTCCGACAGGCTGCTGAGGAGGGCTGGTCGACGGCCGATACCCGGGCTCGTATCGCCCGGGTCATCAAGAACGCCATCGACCTCCTCGGCAAGCAGCACATTACCGGTCTCGCCCCTATCCCAGCGGCCGCCTAGACCGCCTTTCCTTCATGAGTAATTTTGGCCGCCTCTCCCACTGCTCTTCCCCATTTTGTAATTGCCCGCCCCAACATAATCCTTCCCCTTCTTTACATACACACTTCATCTTTTTCAGTATACCTTCTAGCAATATACTGGACTGTCCATAACCATCGTTACCCGGTCCCTTTCATTCGGTATCTGATAGCTATTATTCATAATCGATGCTGGCCGTCGTTATCCCTTCCTCTTCTCTATTAGACCACCTGGGCCCGTTCGAGTAGCCAGCTTCTCGTCCCTGAACTTCCGCCGTGCTACCATTGCGGTGGGCCCTTCCCAACTGTTGCATATTATGTACCACTTTCCGTTCGCCTGTGTGTTCAATCCCAATTACAGAAAATTCGTCCAAACAAATCACGGTTGAATTTATAAAAAGCATATACAATTATCGTCGGGAGGGACCATTGCCTTGCCACTTGTGACGGCCACACCCTTGGGTGCGATCAGTCGCGTCTATGGAACAGCTAACCAGATCTCTCATCCAAGTTTTGGGCTAGGGGGTCGAGGCCTGAACATCGTGTCCAGCCTTAACCAGTCATGCGTGCTATTGATAGTCTCGCACCTGGGCTAGGACCCGTTATCGTGGTCCATTGCGAACGGGTCGGGCCGATTGCCCCTTCCCTCTCTTCTCGTCTTCGCCCAATGCTTCACAGGCGTACTCATTGGCCGCGGGAGGGGACTGATCATGAGCCCTGGGCAGCCATACAATCGACCCCACCCAAACGAGGTTCGGCGACGTGTCGATTGACCAATCCACGCAATATTACCGGGTTTGGAAGTTCCTGGTTTCAGCAACAAAACGACCTGACCTTGTCAATCAAATAGTGACCCCTAGGGCCCAGGTTCTTCCCATGGCCATTCGAGGGACGCCCATCGGTTACCTCGCCTCCCTAATACCCGTGATTTATAATCGAGTCGGCTCGTAGAGGTTCTTTTCTTTTTCCCAATGACATGTTTACAGCGCAATATCAGACATCTCGACGGTAACTGGGCCATAGGCTGCGTAAAGTCCCCACCGATGGTCGACTATGGCTGGTCGCAAAGCAGACTTTCCATTACGAAAGCGCCTAGATCTGGTCGTGGACCTTACACCGCCCATCGTCGATGAAGCCCCCTGCTGCCGATGCAGATACTATACCCTAGTCTAACGTCCCTAGGCATTGTAACGCAAGCCATTCGAGGCCAACTAACTCTGAGGTAGGAACCAGCCCTTCATCTGATAATCAGTTTAGTCGGAGTCTTCGGTGCTGTGGCTGCTGCTAGTATCCCACATTCACCAGGCGGGGGAGGTGAGATTGTATCAACTGGCAAGTATTGCTTACTCATCCTCTTAGATAAACGGGCCGGCCAATATCGCTACTATATTGGCTCATTGAATTTAGGGTTTGGCCATAGTAGGTAGTGGGCTACCCAGATCTCCTCTTTCACAAAAACATTCCCGACCATTCGACTTCCGCTGTCATTCTAAGTCGACTAGTGAGTGTAACATAGATGTGCTGTATATGCCTGGGATGTCCCTCGCAGACCAGCGTGAGTTAAAGGCGATAAGTAGCTATCGACACATATACGAAGTAGGTGCTTGGGAAGCTAGGGGAGAGCTCCATCGGTACGAGTGATTTTCCCCGTAAGGGGGATTGGAGTGTCACCCCGATCCTTGACGGGAAAAATAATTTATACTAGGTTCGAATTTCGAACGCAGGACTCGGCTGTTGTTTACGATATCTATTTTTCCCTTTGTGGCAGTTGCGGGCAAGGGTCCAATAGTGTGACTGTGAAGGTGGGTACTGATATGTGTTAAATAGGAGCGTTTATCTGAATATCAGTGGGTGGAAAATAGAATATGGAGGGAGTTTATAGTAACAAGAAGATGGGCCTCCACCCAGGGGAAAATGGGTGCCATAACGAATCCGTATGTGAAGGGAAGAGCGAGAGTTAGGATGATCGAGGGCAAGGGCCCTCCCTATACTCGTGCAGGTCGTCGCTGGTCCTTGGTTCACTACTTGGCCATTGGTAAGGGAGCGGATGTCGCGGGTATGGAAGTGGTGGGAGCTGCTGGATAAGGGTTGGTCGGCATTGTGCGGGCTATCTGTGCCGGTTTAGTAAGCGCAGCAAACGCACGGAAAGTAGTTAGGGGTTCCCATTGTCCAGGTATAAGCCTCCAAGTGTGATAATACAGGTGGTAACCGGATAAGGAATGTAGGCGAGGGCAGTCGTTACTGGTTCATTGGATAGTGGTGCTATAGGTGCGCCTGGTGGCACATCCTCTGGCCGTTGGTTTAGGCGACCACGCCCTTATCACCCGAGATTAGACCATTATTCGTAATAATCCGAAGGGCAATGGACTTATGATCGTTTGCATTACATATCCCGCAGGAGCATATAGTAGCTAGCTTCATTATACTATTATTCGCCAACGAGTTTGCGCCATGCAATAGTGAATAGACCGCCACTCGTGTGAAGTATTTGTGGCGCGTGTCCCGTGAATTTGCGCGTTGATGAGGGAAAATTTTGCGTGTAACGAGCCGAGCCGTTTGCGTTTGCGTCGACGAACCTATGGCAAAGTGAGAAATGTTAGCAGAAAGGCAGAAGGTCGAGCCTATTAGTACGTTGTCACACAGCAGGCAGCAGTTATTCCATTCATTTCTTAGATGAGGCTTCTCTGCCCAACCGACTCACCTTTACGGTGCCTCCCCTCTATTACATTGAATGGAGAGTGGCCCGAGTAGCTTGCTTTTGTCGCAGCTTAGCCCTGCGATAACAGGGCTGGAAGGTTCTTTATGGACCTGGCGGAGAACAGCCTTTGTACTGGCACTTCGCCCGCGGCCTCTGGTCAGTAGTAGTAGTGGCCTTGTACCTTGCAGCCTTGGCAGGCACCAGACCACTACCGCCACCACCATCATCCTGGGACTGTGCACACTGGAACCGCTCCGGAATCTCACCGTTGGCCTGGAGCCTTAAGAGGATGGTGGTGTAGTAAATACACAGGGGTTGAGAAAACAATATAAAAGTAAAAGGGTTCTATGGCAGTCTCTCGTTTATTGAGGTGGCCGGCGGACAGATACTATATAGCCATTCCGGTCTTGACTTCCAAAAGTTGAGGTGAAGTGGCAGCAGTGATGAATACACCATAGGAAAGCAGCAGGGAAAAACACGGCACGAAGGAGACGAGAGGACACTGAAGCATGCTATCCTAAGAAGGACTCGTCGTAGGATAATGCATTAAACGGCGCAGGCGACTTCGATGGACTCAGCTTAGCGTGATCATTCTGAATCCAGGCGAGAGGTCGCTGTTAAGGCTGCGATCACAAGTCGGCGATTATTCTGACCACAATCATCATCAATGGTGGTGAATAATATCCCCGATCAGGTTTCAGCCCAGCCATCAACAGCATTGACCGAAGCTGGTATGGCAAGTGGCGTCTACCCGGCACTGTTGGTGCAGCTCTAGGACCTGGCATCAGCGACAGCAACAGGCGCAACACAGGATCCACTCGTTCTGGCGCAAAATGCGACAACACTAACTGGCTGGCCACAGCCCGGTGCAACCAACGCGTCACCCAAGACGCACAGTTGGCGAGTGGGTAGCGCAAAATTCTACTTAGCAAACGCAAAAATAAATCTGCTGCTATGCGAACATCACTGCAAAATACAGTAGTCTGACGACTCCGCGTATTCTTTTTCTGTTTCCCGTTTGTGTGTTTCCCTACGGAGATTACGAGGGCTTTTCTATTTATCCATCCTACCGCTTCCTAACTGGTCGTTCGCTCAATATGGAGGCACCTCTAAACGTGTGCATATACATCCTAACCACGTGGGAGGGTTTACAAGTCGGAAGCAAAGCGTCGGTAATCTATTGTAGCGTATGCACATTTTGAGCTCAGGGCCATAGATAGTAGGTCTGGCCAGCTTTTGCCGGGTGCAAGGGTAAGATAATCTATTGTAAATTGTTAGGGAGAAGACGGGGGACACAACGGCACATGGCCAGCATGCGTCTCCTCCAATCACGTATTCACACAGGAGTCGAGTGCCACGGGCAGCCTTGTGAGCCAAAGTGATTACTGCTAGGTCGGCATTGCGCCCAGCCTTAACGGCTCTTATCCCGCGACCCAACTGGGAGACAGGTTGACCGGAACCACGGCAGAATGCAGGTTTGGGCGACCGGCGTGGAGTGTCGGATGCTACAGAGTGTGATGTTCTAGGGTATACTTGAGCCATTCGGATGAAACCTGGATACTGAAAGAAGTAGAACCGGTCCCGACAGCAATAGCACAGTATATTTCTTCATAGAGAAGTTTAGGACGAAAAGGGAGTCAGGTCGACGTGGTGGCCGCTAGAAAGGGTGCCACGCCGTGACGAAGATTTGGACGGTTTGGGCGAAGCTGC
Source organism: Tieghemiomyces parasiticus (assembly GCA_027575765.1). Lineage (NCBI taxonomy): Eukaryota > Fungi > Kickxellomycota > Dimargaritomycetes > Dimargaritales > Dimargaritaceae > Tieghemiomyces > Tieghemiomyces parasiticus. Next base: position 17,715 of record JANBPT010000322.1, on the reverse strand, counting down.
GGAAGGGGGGGTGGAGGAGAGTCGGTCAACTCGCCGTTGATGGTGTTGCCATTCCGCACCCCTCAGTCGGAAAAGAACTTGGTCGTTTCTCGGATGAACTCGGCGGGCCGTTCGGCGTGCACTGGAGGGGGCACGGTGTAAAGTGTAGGGGAAAGAGAGACGGGTGGTATGTAGGTTCGGTCAGAGTGGGGTTAGAAATTTAAACAGCATAATAAACCAGGCCAAGCAAAAGTAACTCTAGGTGGTTAGGTATTCCGACCGTTAGACCTACCCCAGTGACCGGCATCCAGGTATTTCACTTCGGCCCGAGGAAAGAGACGGTGGATGGTTGGCAAGGCGCTGGAGGGCACGTAGTCGGATCGTGATCCGGCGAGGAAGAGGGTAGGCTTGACGAATGGGCTGCTGGGAGAGTTACTGGCGTCGAAGTGTGAGAGGTCAGGTAAAGCCCGGGTCAGGGTGTCGAGCGGGAGTCGGAAACGGTACTGACGGTCATCCGTGCGCTTATAGTTTGTGAGTAGGAATTGGCGTACGTCGACCTCCGGCACGTAGGGCTGCAGGGCTTGATCAGCACGGCTCTGGCGGTCCAGGGCCAGCGCGTCGACATGACGCATACCTTCGAGATAAGTCCGGAAGGTAGCCGAGAGGGGCACTGCGAGCGGAGCCATGTCCACCACACACAGCCGTGTAAGGAGGTCTGGACGAGTGAGGGCCAGAGTCATAGCTACCTTACCGCCCATAGAGTGACCCACCATCGCGGCGGGGGCCCCGGCTTCACGCTCGACGAAGCGGGCCACGTCGGCGGCCATGGCCTCGTAGGTCATGTCGGGCGCATGGGGACTATCACCGTGGTTGCGCAGGTCTACCGAGTAGACGGGGGTCGCCAGGTCGCGACTCAGTGCGCGGGCCAGCGACTGCCAGTTTTGCTTTGAGCCAAAGAGACCGTGGAGGATCACGAGCGGGGGTGACCGCGCCGCTACGGACGTTGACGGGCTCGTACGCTGGAAGGCCAACTTCACCGGCGTTGGAGCAGTGGTGTAGGTCCGCCCGACCGACGGAGGGCCAAGGCATAGGACACGGACGGGCCAATGTGGGGTACGTAATAGCATGAGGTAACGGATCCAGCAAAATAGCGAATGGAGAATAGAGTATCCAGCGGCGGGGCATTGATAAGAGAGGTAAGGGAGGTGGACTTGGCGGCGGCGGACGAGGCCCTGGGGTAAATCGACCCGACCAAGTCCCCAACATGTATGCTGTAGGGAGCACGGCAGTATCCCCCGTTGAATACAACACAAACGAAAGGGCGGAGGCCAGGCGAAGCAACGCTAATGCCTATTGGCCTCTGGGGCTCGGAATCTCCAAGTGAGCACATATGCTCCCCCCCCCCTCGGAAAGCTCCGAACAAAAATACTCATCGAGTGAATTGCCATGCCAAGTTCGTGGTCCACCCATCCTCCTTCTGCGCCATTCGCCATTGCATCTCCCGGGTCATCCTCCATTCAACCTAGTCCTCATCCTCTACCTAGTATCTACCCGTCTCGTCCCCCGCCGCCATGCCCCTCGTAAGCTTGCTACCCGTGCTGGCTCGCCTCTAAGCAATATGAGGCCCCATATAACCCCCCCCCCCCTTTAATGGACGCAGCGTGACGGGACGGTTATCCTAGGGCCGTCAAGGATGCCACTGTGGGCCAAGTGAAAGCGGGCAGGAGTGTATGAACAACCGCTAATTAATGGACGGTGAACTATCTGTACCTTCCCCCCTACCTCGGTGTGTGCCATCCGTTGGTGGTCATCCTCTCTTCATTGCCTCTAGGAATATGCCCTACAAAACAGGTATGTCCCCAACGCGGCGTCCACGTCAGCCCTTTCCCCTGCGTCCACCTGGCGGCCACGCGGGTGTTTGCATACCCCTCCATAGCCATAAAATGACTATACCTTAACGCACGTCCCCTACTGGCCGGCCGGCCCTCTGTCTCTCTCTCTCTCCACCCACCACCATGTAGCCGACACCGTCCGGAGGTCAAGTTCTGGAAGACTGAGGAAGTATCGGTGACGCTGCACCCGGACCCCGCCCTCGGCATCAGCTATCTGGAAGCGGCCACCCTCGAGCGAATTCATCGACGCCCCATCACGCTCAATGTGATGTTTGTGGGTAAGTCTAGCGGCCCACGGGAGGGGATCGAAGTGTGGAGGACGCAACGTGACCCGTAAATCTGCTCGCAAGGCCCCTCCCAGTGGAATACTTGGCTTGGTGCGGAAAGAGGCTTGTGCCGCCACGGCTAAGCTGTCGAAGGCCGGGCCTTGACCTCGACAGACCTGGGGGATTGGAACAGCGTTCCTAGGACCGATTTTGCCGTCCCAGCCGAGTCGAGGTGACGTGGTGGACTGTGCCCCGTTTGGGGGGGGGGTCCTGCCACCTACCAGACTTGTCACCTCAGAGCCTCCTAGGGAATGTTGCTTACTCCTGGACGGTTTCTGTGCCTTCACCTTTTCACCATTACGATGCAGGTGCTGCGGGCCTGGGCAAGTCCACGCTTATCAACTCCTTCTTCCAGTCCGACCTCGTCGCTGGTTGCGAGGACACCGATGACCTGGACGACGTCCGTGTGACGCCGTACCCGGCGCAGCTGGAGGAAGATGGCGTCAACCTTCACCTGACTGCACTCGACACGGTCGGCTTACATCGGACCGAGGATCTGGTCCTCATAACTGACTACCTTGACACCCAGTACCACCAGTACATGGTGACCGAACACGCCCCACGCCGCCCGGCCGTCCTCCCTGATACGCGGGTCCACCTCATTTTTTATCTGCTGCAAAGCGGCACGCGGGGCCGGCTGACGCCCTTTGACCGGAGAAACCTACAGGCCCTCTCCGCCAAGGCCAACGTCGTGCCCCTGCTTGCCAAGGCTGATATTTTTACACCGGAGGAGCGACACCAGGCCAAACTGCAGGTAAGTTGCCTACGCTGCTCTAGACTCCTCCCCCCCCCCATAACCTCCGACCCCTTCCCACGCCAACAATTACGCCCAGTTTTTCGGGGTCCCCTACGCCAACCTATCACGGACTGTCGTTAATAATTTATCCCCCGACCGCTGTGGCGTATGCCTCTCCTCTATCTCGGGATTTCCCCAACTCTAGCTTGCCCAGGAGTTTGAACGACACGCCATCGAGACATACCGGGGCCCGGCTGATGAGGATCCGGCCGAGGTACAGGCCTTCACTGGCCGCGAACCCTTTGCCGTCATTGCCAGCGACCAATTCCACACCGTAGGGGCGGGCGACAGCCCAGTCCGGGGCCGGCTCTACCCATGGGGTCTGGTTGAAGGTAAGTTGGCCGCCACCCATCTGTCTAACGGATCAGGGCCCAAGGTTCATCCTACGTGTCTTGGCGCTGTCCGCCTAGACTATAATCCTTTCATAGGGGGGGGGCCATGCTACTATCGCCGAGACAATAGCTCACCGTCTCCCCTCCCCGTTTATGATTATGCGTTTTTGATTTTACCGCTGTCGGCAGTCGAGAATCCCGCGCACTGCGACGTGGCCGAACTGCGGCGTCTCGTCATGTCGGTCAGCCTTCACGACCTTATCGAAACCACCCACGATACATATTACGCTGCCTTCCGCGTCAGCCACATGCGGCTGAATGGCCGGCCCGAGTCCGTAATGCCCTTCGATGCCGACTTTGAAAGCAAACTCACCACCACCCAGAGTCAGTTCGTGGGCCTCATGCAGCAGCGCGAGGAGCAATTACGTACGGCCTTCATGGCTCGGATCCGGGACAAGGAATCCGAGCTGCGCCAGTACGAGGATAAGGTGAGTCCAGGCCCTGGCTGGGTCAGTCAACCCGTGGCCCACCCCTTTCAATGCCTCGATCTAACCCCTGTTTCTCTCCTCTTCTCCTTATACTGTGCCGCAATGGTTACGATAGCTACGGCGGGTTCGACAGGCACTCCAGCGCGAACTCGAGCTGGAGGCGGAGGACCTCCAGCGTCAGGAGGCAGAATTGGAGGCCCGACAGCCAGAATCTCCCAAGCCCGCGAGCAAACCTGGGTAAGTCGGGAATTTGTGCCTTTAGGCCCTGAATAATTAACCCTCTACCCCTCCTGTATAACCACGTTGAAATTGATAGCCGTACGTCCGCTGGGGATTTTAACCGCCTGCCGCTTTAAAATACCTTCATCTGTACGCTCCATCTTCTTCCCCACAACCTTATTACCTAGGTTCCACCTCTCGCTCGGTAAGGGCCTCTCCTTCCGACCATGATGGTTTGCTCAGCTTAGGTTTTTTTTTCCACTTTTATTAGCAAGACCGTCCGACGCTGGCCGTCGCTTAACTACCGTTTCCATATCGGCAATTTGTTACCCGCCCCTCCCCACTTGCCTTGCCTTGGAGTTATTTTTAATGAAATGTGATTTTATGTATCCGGTTTGGGCCAAGTCCGTGTTCTCCGGCATTTTGACCCTTATGGGTAGAAATCGGATATTATGCAACCCTCAAAGGTCGGATCGGATCGACATGATATGTCACGCCCAACCTGGCCGCACCCGACTGGCTGCAATGGTGCGTACTAGGGTCCGACTTAGCAGTGTAATGGCAAAGCGAATGCGGAAGAGACGAGGTGAAACAATTAGAAAAGGTATAAATGGTCCGAGCCGGTAACATACAGGAGTGAAAAGGGGGAAAATACAAGGGATTAGCTGGGTCCCGCAGAGTTTGAAGAAATAAAATATATGCCACGAGACCATCCGTTTATCAGCAGCCGCACCGGCTCCGCCAGTCGGCTGCCGGTGGGCCACGGCCGTCAACGGAGGACAGCGCCGGGTAGCCGAGATTAACCGCCCCAAGGGCGCCGGGCGCGGTCAGCCCGAGTTCTGCGGCGACGGCAGTCGGGCCCTTGCGCTGGACGCCCGACTCGACAGCGCTGGGATCCAAATCCCCCACCCGAGCCCGGTCGTAAATGGCGGTGGTCAGGTCCATGAACCCGGTCTCGACCCCGTCGCCTGTCTTGGCACTGGTCTCGATGAATAGCAAGCCGTGATCACGGGCGAAGGTGGCGCCTTCCTCGTAGGACACTTCGCGGCCTCCGTCGTCGTCGCAGTCCCGCTTGGCACCGACCAGGAGGGTGGTGGTACATGGGTGGGTCAGTTTCCGAATATCCGCGAGCCACTGGTCCAGACGGTCGAAAGTGACGCGCCGCGCAATGTCGTAGACCAACAGGACACCGGCGGTGCCCCGGTAGTAACTCCGGGTTACACTGCGAAACCGTTCCTGGCCGGCCGTGTCCCAGATTTGCAACTTGATGCGTTCGCCGGCGTGGGCCACGACCTTGGCGCCAAACTCGACTCCGATAGTGTGGGCCGTCTCCCGGAAGTCCTTTTCGAGAAAGCACCGCAGGAGGGCACTCTTGCCAGTGCCCATGTCGCCGACGACAATGACCTTAAAAATGTAGTTGTACTCGTATGCAGAGACCATACTTCTAAGCGGTAGGAGAAGGGGGATGAATGTGGTGCCGAGGGGTAGTCTGTGTAAAGGGGGTCGATGATGGGTGAACTGGGAATGGTTAAGGCCAGGGCGATGGACGTAGGGAATGGGGCACGGGGTTCAGCCATGTAGGAGTTTGAAACCAGCCCATATACTTACCTGAATAGGGGACCCACAGGAGGCGCTGTGGGTGGTGGAGTGCGGCGGAGGAGGGAAGGAGGCCAAAATTGGTGACGCCAGAGGGGCAGAACTTGGTGTTACTGTGGGGTCCCATCGGACGCAAGCCTAGATTCAACCTGAGCGGGGAATCAGGGCGCCTGCGGTATCCCGGTTAAACGAGCCATAAGGAGGGGGACTACCGATGATTCATTTCGCTATCCTGCAGCCGCAGTCGGAGGTCTTAGACCTTGACCCCGTAGAGGGGGCCTGGAGCCCGAGGCCAGGGTGCATCCAACGGTGGAGCTTTTTTTGAATCGGGCCATTACGCGCACCACACCGTGCAATTTCACGTGTCCACCGGGCCTCCCCTTGAAGTTGCGCCGGCTCCCCTGGCTACGATTCCCAGCGGACGGGACGGGTCCCCCCGTTAAGGCTTTGTAAGGCTGGGACATCAAGATAAGGTGTTCCCATTCTGGACCTACTGCCCATTACCACGCCACGGTTTGCGAGTGGCTAGCGTACTCCCGTACGGCCCACAACCTTCCCCAAGCAGCCTCCCCTTAGCCGCCCACCAAACAATGAATTGTGACTTTGGCCTAAAACCAATCCCAATTCTACAGATAATAGCGTCCCAGCTTCCTTATGGACAGCCGTCCCGAGCCCACCACAATCCCCCCCAAGGCAATACTGCCTGCTCGGCTCAGAAAACCGGGGGATGCGCGGGGCTTTACTAGTTATAAGATCCCCTGAAACCATAACATGAGGTGTCTCGTGTTGCCGATTTCCCTTGTAACTTTGCCAAGGGGAATGGTTTTCAGGTGGGCGTCATTGCCACCTGTAATGCGACTTGGTTCTGCTTTCTACACCCCATTTACTAAGCACGGCTATTGGATCCGGTGTCTCTAAAATGCCTCAAAAACCGACTCAGGCCCACCAGAGCCTCCTAATCACCCACATGCTGACAGATATATTTATTCACCAGGGGTGGCATATTATACCTGGGCAAACAACCCCTGGATGACAAGTGCTCGGTTGATCACTGTTTGCAATCTACATGGCCGTACGTGGCAAGTTAGTTAGCAAGGTGAGAAATAGCCTGATATGCCATCTAGGATGACTACACGATAATGATGCGCCTGAAGACCATCCGGCCGGCATTCGGGCCTATTGTCCTTCTTCGAAGCCCCAGCTACCGAACGTAAACCCCTTACAGTTCCCAGCTGGATCCCTGCGATCTTTGGCTGTCCAAGGGCATTAAACGGTGTTGGAGGGTATATAAATATATATATTTGCCAAGGGGGAGGTCGTCGTGGTCGCCTGTACATCGGGGCTCTTTGGCTTTTAGCCCTGGGAAATCTAGGATGTGCTTTAATGGGCGGATGGACGACGCTCACTGAGTTATCAGTCCAGGTGGCGGCCACTTGAATAAATATTTAGTTGGGCCAATTCACAGGAGATGTTGAGGGCCAATTGTACCTTCGCCGTCCGTACCAATCTGGAAATTTGAGCGACTAATGGACAAGGCGGGATGACTGCGATCGTGTCCATTACCCATAAGGAGAAAGGGGGCCCAGTCCACAGGTCACCATTGCCCGTCAGATTTGCGGCACCGGGATGCGTGACGTGCGTATCCGCATGGGACAAGCTGTCAGACTGCCTCCTTCACGGCGTCCTCGCATCACGTCAGGCCAGACATTTTTCCTCCTACATCGGTTCTGCCCCACAACGCACAGACTCTCCGGCTGGACCTAGGGTGTGGGAAAGGAATAGCCGTATCAGCTTGACTCGCTTGGTTCATTCGACAGGGTGGGGGATGGGTTTATCGTGGCAACCTCTGTTCTGCCTTGAAGGGGGGGAGGAGTTATCTGTTCCGGGAATTCTTTCCATGCTATGCTCTACGATCTCTTGGGACACGGTGGGATCTATCCGAAGCAAACGTCATCCGCCATCCTCGGCGTTGCGGCTAAGGACACGACGGCGGCCCGGCGCCTCTTGGTAGGCTCAGACTGGGCATCTCTATGCCTGAAAAGTTGGGAGGGGAAGGCAGACGCTGGTGAGGTGTAGGACATCCGTTCAGTACCACAGTGTCGATTATGTACAATGGCGAGCGGGCGTTGATGGGCAGCAACGTTGGCTCCTGGACGTGCGCGTCTGGTGGGGGGGGGGTAAACCAAAGCTGTTTTAGTACTACAGCAGGCCAAACCCTGCTGACTGCCAAGTAATCACTGCCCCAAGGCACGGTGGGCGCGATGCAACCGGGGCCTCCGTTCCGCTAGCCATTGGTTCGGTGGGGTCTAAATATACCCCGGGGCTCGGAGATTGGCCAGGAGAGGTCGGAGGGAGCGACAAGAGGGGAACGACATGAGTGGGCACGCGCACGCACGCGGGGGTCAATTATTGGCCATGGTCTCACAATCAACCCGACCAGAGCGATCGACAAGTTCTCTCCCCCGCTGTTCCCCGGGCCGGCGCTTAGCGCGGAACTGGACAGCGGCGGACCGGGCCGTGAGCTCGGATTGTAAGGCCGCCCAATAGACCCCTCCAGCTCAGGTCGGGTACGCACGGGCAGTTTTTAGACCGAAGAGGGTGCACAATAGAGACCCGACCGGACCCTTCCGGCGGGAAGGGGCGGGCGCAGGGCGGGACCCCGGTGACTGCAGGCTCGGCAGCGCCGGCGTGGTCCACCGGACACCGGTCCCATAATTGATCCCAGGGGACCGGGTCGAACAGGCCGTTCCTTGGGAGCTCGACGCCGAGGTTCTCCCCGTCAACCCAGCCCCCATGGTGAAGCGGGGGAACGAAAGCGGTCAGGGGCGGATGGCCCGACGGCCGCGCCGCGCTGACCGTCGTGTCTACCGCCCAGGGCCCGGTGGCTGGACCCCGTACATCACCGGGTATTAATGGGAGGCCGCTTGTAAGGGTGGCAGCCGGCTAGGCACGGCTCGACAATGCTGCCCCCCCCCCGGACAACCTTGGTCCACCGCCAGGTTGTCACTATGGACGCATTCCAGCGTTTCTTCTCCCACTCTCACCCCTCCTCGTTCCCCTTTGCCCGCCAACTCCCCCCCCTCTCTCTCCCTCAGCCAGCCCCACCCCCTGCCTCCCTGCCAGCGTAGCCAGTTTTTTCCTAAGGCCCCGACGACCGGGCAACCTTGTCAAGGCCGGGAGCGTCTGGCTAAACCCTTGCCGGTGAATACCCCTTGTTGGTAACGGCAAGCCCCACCCTCTTCCCTTACGCTTTTTTACCTCTCCACCCTTTCTGGCCGCATTCATCCCTTGCCTTGCGCCTCTCGCCCGGCGCTGTCGCCCTGGTCCACTACCGGCATCTCCCACCACCTTATCTCCATCGTCATCCCGTCAGCCGCCCTGCTTTGTGCCGGTAACCATCCCGCGATCCCCGTCCGTGGCGACTCCGCAACCACCGCCCCTCCTCCATTCGGCCCCCGCCCGTCAGCCCGTCAAACTACACCTTCCTGGCATCCCGGCCCACACCCGCTGTCATCTCCGACGCCCCGGCCTCGAAGCCCATCGTCCACTTGGCCTCGCCATCCCTCTCGTCTAACCACCCATGAACGCCACCGCCGTCGCCGATCCGCGGCCAGAGCTCCGCTCGCCGTCGACGGCAGGCTCGCGGGCCCGGTCCGGCCAGTCCACCTCGCGGTCCCGCCGCGTGGTGGGCCGCTACCAGTTTACCAAAACCATTGGCGCCGGCAGTATGGGCAAGGTCAAGCTAGCCGTGGACCTGACCACCGGGGAAAAGGTCGCCGTCAAAATCATGCCCCGCCAGGAGGCCGACGCGTCGCTCCGGACCGCCACTGTGCCCATCCCCGAGCCGCCCGGCCAGGTCCCGGCCCCCGTCCCAGCCGAGGCCGCCGTCGAGCACAAGGACGTCCGTATCCTGCGTGAGATTGCCATCATGAAGCTGCTCAACCACCCCTACATTGTCGGTCTCAAGGACGTGATTGTCCACCCGCACCATTACTACGTGGTCCTCGAGTACGTGAGCGGCGGCCAGATGCTAGACTATATCATCAGCCACGGCCGGCTCAAGGAGAAACACGCCCGGCGGTTTGCACGCCAGATCGCCTCCGCCCTCGATTACTGCCACCGCAACTCCATCGTACACCGTGATCTCAAGATTGAGAATATCCTCATCTCCTCCACCGCCACCATCAAGATTATCGACTTTGGCCTATCCAACCTCTACTCCCCGCGCTGCCACCTCTCTACCTTTTGCGGCTCACTTTACTTTGCCGCCCCAGAACTGCTCAGTGCTCGGGCTTACACCGGCCCCGAGGTGGACGTGTGGAGCTTCGGCATCGTGCTCTACGTACTGGTGTGCGGCAAGGTCCCCTTTGATGACCAGAGTATGCCGGCCCTGCACGCCAAGATTAAGCGCGGCCACGTCGAGTACCCATCCTGGCTCAGCCACGAATGCAAGCACCTCCTGTCGCGGATCCTCGTCACCAACCCGGCCGAGCGCGCCACCATGGCTGAGATTATGCGGCATCCCTGGATGAATCGTAGCTACGACGCCCCCGTCGACAATTACCTCCCTCCTCGTCCCCCCCTGGTGGCCCCCGTCGACCCACGGGTGGTGGCCGAGATGGCCGGTTTCGGGTTCGGCCCAGAACCCGAGCTGGTGCGCAAGTTTGAGGCCCTGCTACACAATGAGTGGTACCAACGCCAGCTACAGCGCTACTACCCGGAACTATTCATCGGCCTTGCCCAACCCAGTCCCACCACCGCTGCTGCTCCAGGCCTGCCCTTCGGAGCCGCCGTCACGCGGTCCGCCGAGAGTGTGGCCCAGGCCGCCCGCGAGGCCCTACGCAAACGGACCAGCTTCTGGAGGCGACCCGGCCCAGACCCCGCCGACTTTATCTCGCTGGACCCCCTGGTGTCCATGTACTATCTAGTCCTCGAAAAGCTACAGGCCGACGGGGTCGCACGTATCGCGGCTGACCCGGCCCCCATGGCGGCCGCCCCGTTACCCGAACGGTCCGAGAATCCAGCCCAGCAGGCCCCGCCCCCTAACAAACCCGCCCTGGATTTTGGGCCGGACTCAAGCGTCGGGCTGGCCGACGAATCGGCCCCGGCCGCCACCTCGGCCCCATCGGTGACCACTCCCACCAGCACCCGGTCCCAACGGAAGACCGCTGCCGGCGTGTTTCGCCGCATCAGCCGGGTCATTCGGGCCCGGACCCACAAGGAGCCGCCAGCGAATCCCCCCGATGACAAGAAGAAGGTCGGCAACCGCCTGTCGACCTTCCTAATCCGACGCGATCGGGAGCCGACACCCTTGGTCGAGCCTAAAGTGGCGCCGGGCCCGCCGGCCGCGGCTGAACTGACCGTCCCCGCCGTGAACGGCCACGCTGTGGAACCCGACGCTGTCGCTGCCACTGCTGCCTCCTTAGGTGTCACCCCCCCGGCGGGGCCCGCCGCCAAGCTAGGACGCCGCATCTCCAGCCTCCTCACCCGCGCCGCTAGTGTTCAGGAACGCCGGCGCTCCAGCAGTCCGGCGCGACGGCCCTTCACGGCATCGATCGTACCTGCCCGTGCCAGCCAGTCCGCGGTGGGCGGACCCACGGGCCTGCGCTTCAGCGGTACACTGGACGCGCCCCCCAAACCCCCCACTGTCCAAATCAGCGAGCCCCTCGCGGCGGCCGCAGACGCTGCCTCGGTTAACACGGAGGAACCGACCTGCGAACCTCTGACCACCGTCACTGCACCAGCCTCCCTTAACCACCGCCGGCGCCCAGCCACGGGACGCGATGTCACCCCGATCCCCGCGGCCGCCGTGACCTCCTCGTCCCAGCCTCGGCTGACGCTGCCCCCGCCCACGGTGGCCCGCTCCTTCGACCTGGCCGCCCCACCCCCCGCTCTGGGCGCCCGCTCGCGCTCGTCACGCCTCATAAGCCGTCGGCGCGCTGCCGGCCGGTCCGCCACCGGCTTGGTCGACCCGGCCACCGCTGCCGACGCCCTGGCCGTGTTGGAACGTCAGAAATCCCAGGATCAACATCGGGCTGACCAGGGCGTGCGGCCCGTGTTTCTGCGGGGCCTCTTCTCAGTGACCACGACTTCCACTAAACCCCCGGCCGCCCTGCGCGACGCCCTGGTGGCCCTGTTTGAGCGCTGCGCCATCAAGTACCGCGAGGGTCCCGGTTACTTAGAGTGCATCGTGACGCGGTTCCCGCTGGACGCGCCCCCGGTCGACACCTGGCGTACGGCGCAGCCCCCAGCCAAGCCAACGGCCCCGACCGCCCTGGCCTCGCCGCCCCTTCTCACCCATCCACACCAGCCTACGCCTTACACCGCCTCCAACTCCATCCTCTTTTTCGATGACGAAGATCGCCTGAGCGCCCTGTCCATGGCCACCCTCTCGCAAGGGGTGGCTGCCGCGTCCCTCGCCACCAAGGCCTCCACCCTCACCGCGGGGACCCAGAGCCTCCGGCCGGTGGCCACCCGTGCCGCGGCTGCGGCCGCCGTCGCCGCGACCGGTTCCCTCGAGCTTCCCAACCCCATGTCGGCTATCGCTGAAGAGGAGGACCCCGCGCCCGCCAGCGACCCAGATGTCTCTAGCGGGGGCGAGGCCGAGTTCCACTCCCTCAGTGCCACCAGCAAAGAATTTCAGGCCGCCTCCGCTGTTGCTACGACGCCGCCCCGTGCCGACAGCGCCCAGGACACTCAACGCCCGGCCACGGTGGTGGACCCGTACTGGACCTTTGTACGTTTGGAAATTCACATTGTTAAGGTCCCCTTACTAATGGGCCTACACGGGCTCCGTTTCCGCCAGGTGGCTGGGCCGGTCTGGCAGTATAAGCACATTTGCTCGGCCATCCTCCGTGCCCTGCAGCTTTGAGCGTGGTCCTCGTTTGTTTTTGTTTGTTTTTAGTCCGGCTCCAGCTGGCCAGTTTGATTTCACTGCCACGTTCGGCCTGCTTCCTATATTTTACACGGGTTAATCTGCGCCTCTCTCGCACGTGTGCGTTTCGATATTTCCTCCATACTTAATCTTCCTTTTGTACCCGCCCGCTCTCTACCTTTACCCGGGGGGTAGGGGTTCCTAATAAATCCTAACGCCTTGACCTTTTGGGTGAGGGGGCCGGGTCGATGGCCGTCTACGTACCGCCGCATCCCTCGCTTCGCCCTGTTCACCCCTCACCCAATATGTGCGTCTCTTTTTTCTCTACCTTATCTTCAACACCCATTAGTTGGCCCCGGATACCCTTGCTTTTGGTAATTATAGATACGACCTTGGGAGTTGAGAGGGGGGAATCATCTGTGCAGTGCAACCTATACAACGTTGGTGGGGAGCACCTTCTGCTTCCCTCCCCTCGTGGTAAGGAAGTGGCGGAGGCAAGGTTGGTAGCCTCTACAGGACCTGGGGGTAAAGTTTTATTGGGGCCGCGGGTGGCCCGAGGTGAGTAAACAAGTAGAAGTCAAAGCTTAATAGGCGATTACCGTCGTTTATTAGATGGACGAGGGCCGGTACTTATATATGATAGAGTACCATTAGAAGTCCGACTAGTGCAAGGTTAGATGAGGCGGTGCCGGAGACATCCGCTGAAAGAACAGAAAAAACTGTGGATCAGTAACCTTTGCAAGGTTAGATAAAACTTTAAATCAGTAAATGGAAATAGGAAAATGCACTTAATCAGCGGGGTTGGTTATGGTAACCACAACCTCGGGACTCTATATACAAATGAACGGCCGGTAGGTTTACCAAGGTACTCTTTTTTTTTCTCGGGCGCTTAGCTTATCAGCAGGATAAACAGGGTGGACCATGACAGGCCCTCAGTAGAATGGGTAGGTGGGGTCTGTCTTGATTAGGCTGAGGATAGTTGATAGGGTTCGTTGTAAACTGCCTGCATACGGACGGGGAAGTGGTCGCGCAGCGCTCCCAAGCCGATCTCCATAGCCCTTAAGTCCCGTCTCCCGTGTCGCCTTGGGCGCGTAGCTATGTATGAGTCGCGTCATGGGCTTCGATTGCCTCGCTGCCGCAGTCAACAGGCGAGTGGGCCCTTGGGCGGGGCGAGGCACAGGTAATTCGATCCGTAAATAGCCAGTTGGACCTGGCCCACGGCTAGGCGCGCTTGTTACCTGCCGACTCTGCGTCCAACTTGCCACACATCACTCCTCCCCCCTCTTTCATTTTTTTCAAGTGTCGGTCGAATCCTCTTCATACTGGTGCTTCTATGGCCGACGTGTGCATTCGGCCGCTGCCTCCGCTCGCTCGCCGCCAACTTGCTGCGGAACAAGTGGTTACCGACCTGGTCACAGTGACTAAGGAACTCGTCGAGTAAGTTACCTACCCCCAGCCCGTTCCGCATGCGCAACTCTGACCGGTTTCTGGCCACCTCGCCCTTTTATTATTACATTGGCTCACCTTCGTTGTCCCCCCTCCCTTGACTGACCCGCGCACCGTGCCGATCAATATCGGCCAGAAACGCCCTGGATGCCCGGGCCACGTCCATTACGGTACGGCTCATTAACCATGGTCTCACCGCGCTCACGGTCCTGGATAATGGGATGGGTATCGCCGTCGCTGATCATGCGTTAGTGGCCGTTCGCCACGCCACGTCCAAACTGACTAGCGCCGCCGATTTGGTCGGTGTCCGCACGCTGGGCTTCCGAGGTAGGTCATTTTAAGGCGTGGCCCCAACACCATATAGGGGCGGGAACCGCAGACCGCGGCAGGAGGCTCATTCGGCCAGAGCTCCCCCCCCCCCGTGGTAGCGTGCTGATGGGCAGTGGCCCTCCGACTCTTCATTCTAACCGCTTCTGCACTCAATACCCGCCGAGCGGGGATCCGTCTCCTGGGGAAACCATAGGTGAGGCCCTACACGCCCTGTGCCGCACTTCGTACCGGGTGCAAATCACGACCCGGACCATAGGGGAGCCCGTGGCCACCGTCCTGACCGTCAACCGCGACGGGGAGGTGGTCTGCAGCGCGCGCATGCCACACCCGGTGGGTACAGCTGTCTTTGTGGAGAAGCCACTCTACTCCACCCCAGTTCGCCGCCAGGTAAGGCAAGAGCAGCCGCGCCGTAGTGCGTTTGGGCCTAGAAACGTGGCCAGTGGCTCGGGCGGACTGCCGTGATACCGGATACCGCGGTCTATCTTGGTAGCCTTCCGCTGACGCATTGGTTCTAATTGCATTTCTCCGCACGCTACGCCTCTCCTTCCCCGCCAGATGGCGGAACGTCACCCGGAAAGACACTTGCCAGACATCCGGAACCTCCTTGACGTATACGCCTTTGCCTTCCCTCACGTCCACTTGGTGCTCCAAACCCAGGCCACAGCGGTTCGCGGCGACCGGATTCCCCCCTGGGTACGTCTACCCGTCCCGTCTACTTGGGCAGCCGTAGGTCGGACAGTGGGGCGGCGGGCGGCAGAAACCGGGCTGCAACACGTCACTGTCGAACGCGACGGTTTTGGGTGGGAGTTGATCCTGCCGCGGGCCGATGCTGGTAGGTGCGGCTCGCATAAGCCCTATATCCTCTGCCCCTCCTGTCGCTTTTAAGGAGAGGGGTGCCCTGCGTACCGTCCGTGTCTTCGCTAATCGTAACCCTGCTCGATATCCCTCCTCGGCCAACCAATTTTTTGTCAACTTCTGGCCAGATAACACACCCAGGGGCTACCCACCGTACCTCTACCTGAACCGTCGGCCCATGGGCTCCGGTTTTGAACCCTTTCGAACGTTTTATCGCGTCGTGCAACGAGCCTACCGTCCTTATCGCCCTCCAGGCGTGACACTGCCGTTTTACTGGCTAAACTTGACCATGCCCGCCACCGGGTACGAAGTGAATTTGGAACCAGCTAAAGACCGGGCTCTGCTGGCGGACCCGGCCGGGCCGCTGGCCCTACTCAACGACGTACTGGCCCAGGTTTACCCCATAAAGTAAGCAAGGCGCTCGATTGCCTGGACAGGTCCAGGGTGTAGTACTGAGCAATACCCTGTTATCGCCCGCGCCTCTCCAACCTTTGGTATACTTTATCTTTAGCTACCCTAAAGGCCCAGTGCTACCTATGCTAATTCGCCAAGTTACTTGTAATCTCCGTGGTACACACCCGCAGAAATGAAGACAAAGGACCTGCCAGCACCCGCGGCGCCCTTGCATGCCCGCTGCCCGGAACGGCTGTGGACACCGAAGGCCACGACCTTGCGCCTGGAAGGCGGATACTGGCACAGTCCGCGCGCCTGGAGATCCCTAGCGTCGCCCTTGCGGTAGCGCCAGCGGCGCGGGTGTCCCCCGCCCAACTCAGACCTCATTTAGTGACCCAAACCGCACCTTCGGGCGACGGGGCCCGGCCAGCTTCCACGCGCCGTCTCACACAGGTCATTAGCTGCCCAGAGCTGGGTGGCACCCAGCGCCGCGCTTGGTTGCGCCGGATCCAGAATCGCGGGGCCTGCGCCCCACGCTGGGACTTGAATGCCTTGCCTTCGGGACGGCCCCGGTCGGTAGGTCGGGTGCCGTCAGCTAGGGTTCAAATTTGGACGGCTAAAGGTCGGCTTTATGTGGCCCAGTCCCCGCCGTAAGCTTCAGTGTCACCCCAGCCTCACCAAAACCAACGCCATAGCTGATAATCAGTTCTTGACCGCCGGGCATGGGCCCAAGGGCTTCATCTTAACCCGGCGGCTGGGGAGGTGCATAAGGTTAGTTAACTCGACGTTGGGCGCGTGGGGGAGGGCGACACCGTGGTAGTTTTTGACAAAGCGGGTCTCGTTGCCCAATGGATTGGCATTGACGGCCAAGCGGTGGTTTCGGGCCATCGTCTCCGCGGGAACGGGGGGGCCCCTTCTTGCCCTAGGCGACTCGCAAGCGGTCGTGGCTGTCCAGGCCTAGTGCGTAGTCGCAGGAAAGGGCTGGCGGCATCGTTGCCTAGGTCCATCCGGGATACACGCTCCCAAAGGACCGGATGGTTCAGGGTGGGCGAGATGCGGTCACGGTCGACCGGCGGGTAACGGGTCCTGGCGACCTATACGGTCCGTCAGCCGGCTCGGACGGAGTAGCGCCATAGTGCCACAGGGGAGACAGTGTGGACCTTGGCCAAGTCTAGTGAGGCGTAGTTAAGGTCGGTCAGGTGGCGTAGATTCGCCGTCAACTAGTTACACGAATGGGGATATCTGGGCCTGGCGGGCAGGGGGTGGGGTGTGATAGGAGACAACGTCCACTTGGACAGGACAAGGACGGACATATTCTACGAACCAATACGTATTGGACCGTGGTCGCTTATTACCCATCGTAGTTTGCATAATGCGCCTGGGGACGATGGGATCCAAGCTGGGAGACAAGTTGCCACCATGCCCTATCTAAAAATATCACTGTGGGTATTACCCTGCCTAATAGGCCCAGTCCTCAATCCAGAGCAGTGGTGGGGGCAGGAGTCCACCCCTTGCCCAACTATCTAATGGCTGTATGGTTTAAACAAGGCTTCATTCGCTCATCGGGTGAAAAGTGCATACCTTACAAGGTAGCTCCGCTTTGACCAAGTCGAACTCGATTTGCCCCGAACGGTATCTTCATCCCATGCGTCACCCATTCGGGCCTTGCGCTGCAAGTCCTACCACGTAGTTTATTATCGGGCCGGCCTTGAGCACTAACCGGGGCCCCCACACAATGGACTGTGGCATACTTGTTTTTTATCAACTTGACGAGTTGATTTGCTTCAGTGGCTGTGCAAGTTCTTCCCTTTCCATGTAAATCAAACCGTGTGGATCTCATTTTCCAGCGCATTAACACCAGGTAAAATGTTCACTCCGTTAGCTGCTGTCTACCCTACAAGGACCCGGAATTTCGGCCGTTTTAGTTCGGGTCAAACGGTGACCTCTCGGCTGGAAGACTCTCCGAATGTTGCACTATTGTCTTGTCATGGTAGTTCTCCGCCTGCTACTACACGCGTCAATACCGTTACTGCAATTTATCGATTAAATGGGGGCGAAAAAGCGAAGGGAAAATAATATTGGGAAAGGACGGAAACACAGCATATGTATAGAGGGGGGGCATCTGTATGTATAAAAGGTCGGGTCGCTACTCCAGTGTCCATTCTCGTAGCCGCTTGAGAAACTTGGCG